>ML806872.1:197409-211486 GCA_009831015.1 Picea engelmannii
AAGTTTTGTTTTTACTGTAAAGTGAAATTCTAAATAAAAAAAATACTTTTATATGTCGGAAGTTGAATAACTTGTGAAAATACAGTTTTTTTTGTCATAAAACAAGCAAAAGTGTAACCCACCTTCATGATTTCACCCTAAGGTACAATAAGTGTTTGATGTCTAATGGTAAAATATTATTTGATATCATTATCTTGTGGTATGCAGTTAGATTAAATGGTCTCTGGAAATTTTTTATGGGTTAAGTAGTGGGGACACTACATAGTGGTATCCACATGGTATCATAGCCCTAATTGCAACACTAGGCTTATATGGGTCTGCTACAACAAAGATGAATTTCAAGTTGTGTGGAATTTGGGTGAAAATCTAATCCACCCAGCTTGAGGAATCAAGTTTAAACCCCTCAAGATTCATTTTTATATGAAAATGATTGTTTATCGAGGTTGATTTGGCCTCTAAATCACTAAATTTGGCTTAGAAGGTTGAGTTGAGCGTTTTACAATAGTCATGAGCTTGAAAAATGAAAAAATCAACTAAGTGTCAAGATGTTCCTTGGTCATTGATAAAATGTGTATCAGTGAGGAAGAAGATCCTTCATCGATACATCGGTAAAGGAAGATCTTTATAATTTGTCGATACAGGGTGTCGACGAAGAAACATCTTTTGGATCCACTGACAAAGGATTGTTTTGGTGAAGAAAGTGAATTTTTTTTCGAAATATCAACGAGAAAAGGAAATAACTCACTGAAACATCGTTGAGAAAAAGGAAACAACTCGCCAAAAAATCGGCGAGAAAAGGAGACAACTCATCAAAACGTTAGCGAGAAAAGAAAATAACTCATCGAAAAAGGATTTTTTTCAATGAAGAAAATGAATCTTCGACCGCAACATTAGCAAGAAAAAAAGATTTGAAGTCGCCAACAAAAGAGTTTTTTGCCAAAGAAAGTGAATCTTTGACTAAAACGTTGGTGAGTAGAAAATATTTTAATTCATTGATATGTTGGTGAGAAAAGAAGATAACTTGTCGATATGTCGGTGAGGAAAGATTTTCCTATGTCATCGATATGCCAATGAGAAAAGAGGATAAGTCGTTGATACGTCGATGAAGAAATATTTTCCTAATTTGTTGATATGCCAATGAGCAAAGAGGATAAGTTGTCAATACACCATTGATAGAATAGGATAAGTTGTTGATACATCGACGAGAAAAGAGGATAAGTTGTTGATACGTCGATGAAGGGAAAATATAAGATATTTTCGATAAAGGAGAAAGAGAAAAAGAAAAGAGGGAAGAGAAGAGAAAGAGAAGAAGAAGAAGAAGAGATAAGTGAAGAAAGAGAAGAAGAAGAAGAAGAAGAGATAAGTGAAGAAAGAAGAGTAAGAGGAGGAAAGGGAAGGAGAAAACAAACAATTTACAAAAAACAATCTGAAGCCAAAAACTTGTTTTGGCCATAACATGATCAATTTAACTTAGATTAAGATGAAATTTAAGGGGTGTGTTTGTAGTGACGAGGACTACAAGAATGCCAGTGAGGGACACTAGTTAATTTTTCTTCAATTTTCTAAAAAAAATGTGAATGAGTACCCTTTATGATATGGGTAGTGCTTAGTAACTGGGGCCCGAATAATGATGAAAATTTTATAAGGAGTCCAAAATGTAGACATGAAGATACCCATTTGGGATCTTAGAAAGACTCAAAAGGAGTTGGTGTGGAGATGCTCAAATAAGGAAAAACCACTATTCATGGGAGCATTTTGGAGATTTTTGAAATCTTCAGAGGGGGGATAGGGACCCCAGATCACTAATCTATAAAATTGTATTTAGTCAAAATTTTACATATTCATCAATCCATACAACTTTATCTTGATGATATTTTTTCCAGTTTTTCTTAGTTTGGGAGATAACGATTTTTGGGTAAATTCTAAGTCTAAAGGAAATGAAAAATAGACAATTTGACAAATATAGATTGATGCAAAAGTTGGATGGACCATCAAATCCCAAATCCAAGAGTTGATGTGTATTCAGAATCATGAATACTATCAGTGCCCGATATACAATTTTTCCTAGTTCTCGCCATATTTTCTTCTACAAAAGGAAGAACTTAGCCCTTGTTATTTTTGGTTACCAGTGAAAAAGGGGTAAAACTGTTGATTTCAGAGAGCCATAACTTTCAACTCAAAATCAAATTGAGGAATAAGTAAAACCATTAGAAATATAATTTAGAAGGGAATATGTTTGAAATCTCATAATTTTCATTATTTTATCAGTGTTCTTCGAAAAATCAAGGCAAAAGGGTATGTAGCCTAATGCATGACAATTTTGTAATATTCTTAACTCTAATAGCTAATTGTTGCATGCACATTTCTTTCAAAATTAGAGGTACATGCAAACTTATCTAGTTACTATATGAGTACTAGAGATATGGTGAATTCACAAAGATATTACAAACATGAGGAGGAGGTTAGCGTCTTACATGTCACCATGGGAAATGCAGAGACCAAGTCCAATTGATATGTAAATGGTAAGCATATGGCCTGTCCATCTCACCAACACGAATTCTAATGTGGAATAAAACTTTTATTTATATATTTATCTTCTTCGTCTGGTTATAATCCTTGCGATATGGCAATCAATCAAGTAGACCAAATAATAAACCAGTCGGCCACCCACTAGTCGAGTCGGCCTTATGGATGACCAGTGAAATGCTTTGATGGTCTGGTCGACCAAATGGAACCCTATTCGAATGCTTTGATGGTCGGATCAACCATTATGAAATATCTATAAACAATATATAGAACTATTTCAATATTCTAATATATGTAAAAGAGAGGATGTGAATGCCTCCAACATACTTAACATAGTTACACTGCAATAGATAATTGTAATCGTAATGCCTCCAAAATTATAATGCACAATCTATACGTAATCGTAATGCATATTAATTTTAACATTATAATGTACAATCTATATCATCAAGATTAGGTATTATGCAACTTTTGTTTATTATTTTTTTTTTTTGCTTAATCTTAATTTTGTGAAAAATATATTTAAATATTATTAAATATAAAAATCAATAAATATGAAATTAATAGTATTTTAGTTTTCAAATTAGTTTAAATTAAAAAAAATATAAAACATTAAAAACTTTAAAGTCACATTGTGTTGAATAGATAGAAGACTCGTTTTGATTCGAATTGTATCTTTAATGTAATCAATAAACGATTAAAAAAATCCATTATCGTTATAAAGAATTTTACACAATAAATTTTTTTTTTTGGCTAGTATACATTTCACAATTTAAATGAAAAAAATTAAATGAAATGAAATGTGAGATATAATAATTAAAATTTTATTATAAATCAAAGAAATATAAATTTTTTAAATAAAAATATTTTTTTATTAATTTATTTAAAATTATATTTAATATTTAATGTATATTTTTATAAAAATCTAAATTTAAAATTTATATTTTAAAATTTGAAAACTAAATTGTTAATAAAAATTTTATAGTAATTTATTATGTACAACTATATAGTATAAGTATTGGATGACGGAGATGGCCATCAAGAATAACCAATATTTTAACTTTGATAATTTTAATGTGCATTTTATAAAAATGAAAGAATCTGTATACCTGCCACCTATCAACTTATGACTTATGAACGTGCGTTCTTGATCCGTTAACTCTTGTGCCCTTGTTATCAGAGTATTGTGATGGGAAATGGGGAGATCATTGCAAAAGAATGAATAAAGCTTATGAGGAAGTGTAGATGCCTTAACAGTCACAGGCAGTGGATGGCCACCAAGATTATTGCAATTTATTATACAGAGTTACATAGTATAAGTACGCGATGATGGAGATGGCCACCAAGAATAACCAATATCTTAACTTTGATAATTTTAATGTCCATTTTATAAAAATCAAAGAATCTATACACCCACCACCTATCAACTCACAACTTATGAACGTGTGTTCTTGCTCTGTTAACCCTCACACCCCTGTTATCGGAGTATTGTGATGGGAAATGGGGAGATCACCGCAAAATAATGAATAAATCTTATGAGGAACTGGATATTCCTTAACAGTCACAGGTAATGGATGGATATCATAGTGGATAAGGTGATTCCCTTCCCGCTTTTGCATCGAAAACGGTCATATATCATGTTATTGTTGGCTATAAATTCATATTTCTTGTTGGATGTATATTGATGTTTCTTGTTCTTCATGTATGCTTGTGTTTTTCTCTGGCTCCTTTGGGTATCTTCTGCCATGGTTTTTATTCTTTATCAAAGGCTTTGTTGGTATGCTTGTTTTCTTCCATTCACTCATTGTCTTTTTATTTTTGCATTCGTTGTGTTTTGGGTGTAATATGATTTTGCATGTTTTTTTCTTTTTCTTTTATGTTGGGATCCACTTTGTGCATGAATGTGTTTCTATTTTTCCTTGTCTAGTTTGTTTTGTTTTTTGCATGCCTAACTCAACTCAGAGACATAATACAAGTTTAAATGTGCACAATACAGAGCTAGATTTTTGTATATTTTGGTAATGTTTGAGTATTGATTCAACGTATAAACATTGAGATTGATTTCTTCATTAAGAAGTATATTTGGTGATAATTTTGATGAAATTTTATTATGTTTCACTACAAAATATTTCCTTAAAGCCAACCTAACCCACTGATAAGGATTTTTGGGAATCTCAAATGAGGTATTATATATATAAATTTCAATTAACTCATTGAAGTGCGTGCAGGGGACAATTGTATATTATGGAACAACTCATAATTTACAATAATAACTACAAAGTTGGAAACTAAAGCAAGTACTCCATCAAAACTGTAATCAGCCTGCACTTGCATTATATTTGTGTGAGGTAGAGGCCTTTATGAATTTGGTGAGTGTCCAAAACCCATTTGAAGTAAAGTTATGAATGAGTTTTATTTTCGTTTATTTTCTTTTCTACTTTGCGAGTACTAAGGTACAATAAGCGTCTGATGTCTAATGGTAAAATATTATTTGATATCATTATCTTGTGGTATGCATTTAGATTAAATGGTGTCTGGAATTTTTTTATGGGTTAAGTAGTGGGGACACTACATAGTGGTATCCACGTGGTATCATAGCCCTAATTGAAACACTAGGCCTATATGGGTCTGTTACAACAAAGATGAATTTCAAGTTGTGTGGAATTTGGGTGAAAATCTAATCCACCCAGCTTGAGGAATCAAGTTTAAACCCCTCAAGATTCATTTTTATATGAAATTGATTGTTTATCGAGGTCGATTTGGCCTCTAAATCACTAAATTTGGCTTAGAAGGTTGAGTTGAGCATTTTTGCAATAGTCATGAGCTTGAAAAATGAAAAAATCAACTAAGTGTCAAGATGTTCCTTGGTCGTTGATACAATGTGTATCAGCGAGGAAGAAGATCCTTCATCGATACATCGGTAAAGGAAGATCTTTATAATTTGTTGATACAGGGTGTCGGCGAAGAAACATCTTTTGGATCCACTGACAAAGGATTGTTTTGGCGAAGGAAGTGAATTTTTTTTTGAAATATCAGCAAGAAAAGGAAATAACTCACTAAAACATCGTTGAGAAAAAGGAAACAACTCGCCAAAACATCGGTGAGAAAAGGAGACAACTCATCAAAACATTAGCGAGAAAAGAAAATAACTCATCGAAAAAGGATTATTTTCAATGAAGAAAATGAATCTTTGACCGAAACATTAGCAAGCAAAAAAGATTTGAAGTCACCAACAAAGGAGTTTTTTGCCAAAGAAAGTGAATCTTTGACTAAAACGTTGGTGAGTAGAAAATATTTTAAGTCACTGATATGTTGGTGAGAAAAGAAGATAACTTGTCGATATGTCAGTGAGCAAAGATTTTCCTAAGTCATCGATATGCCAATGAGAAAAGAGGATAAGTTGTTGATACATCGATGAAGAAATATTTTCCTAATTTGTCGATATGCCAATGAGAAAAGAGGATAAGTTGTCAATACACCATTGATAGAATAGGATAAGTTGTTGATACATAGATGAGAAAAGAGGATAAGTTGTCGATACATCGATGAAGGGAAAAGATAAGATATTTCCGATAAAGGAGAAAGAGAAAAAGAAAAGAGGGAAGAGAAGAGAAAGAGAAGAAGAAGAAGAAGAGATAAGTGAAGAAAGAGAAGAAGAAGAAGAAGAAGAAGAGATAAGTGAAGAAAGAAGAGTAAGAGGAGGAAAGGGAAGGAGAAAACAAACAATTTACAAAAAACAATCTGAAGCCAAAAACTTGTTTTGGCCATAACATGATCAATTTAACTTAGATTAAGATGAAATTTAAGGGGTGCGTCTGCAGTGACGAGGACTACAAGAATGCCAGTGAGGGACACTAGTTAATTTTGCTTCAATTTTCTAAAAAAAATGTGAATGAGTACCCTTTAAGATATGGGTAGTGCTTAGTAACCGGGGTCCGAATAATGATGAAAATTTTATAAGGAGTCCAAAATGTAGACATGAAGATACCCATTTGGGATCTTGGAAAGACTCAAAAGGAGTTGGTGTGGAGATGCTCAAATAGGGAAAAACCACTATTCATGGGAGCATTTTGGAGATTTTTGAAATCTTCAGAGGGGAGACAGGGACCCCAGATCACTAATCTATAAAATTGTATTTAGTCAAAATTTTACATATTCATCAATCCATACAACTTTATCTTGATGATATTTTTTCCAGTTTTTCTCAGTTTGGGAGATAACGATTTTTGGGTAAATTCTAAGTCTAAAGGAAATGAAAAATGGACAATTTGACAAATATAGATTGATGCAAAAGTTGGATGGACCATCAAATCCTAAATCCAAGAGTTGACGTGTATTCAGAATCATGAATACTATCAGTGCCCGATATACAAGTTTTCCTAGTTCTCACCATATTTTCTTCTACAAAAGGAAGAACTTAGCACTTGATATTTTTGGTTACCAGTGAAAAAGGGGTAAAACTATTGATATCAGAGAGCCATAACTTTCAACTCAAAATCAAATTGAGGAATAAGTACAACCATTAGAAATATAATTTAGAAGGGAATATGTTTGAAATCTCATAATTTTTATTATTTTATCAATGTTCTTCGAAAAATCAAGGCAAAAGGGTATGTAGCCTAATGCATGACAATTTTGTAATATTCTTAACTCTAATAGATAATTGTTGCATGCACATTTCTTTCAAAATTAGAGGTACATGCAAACTTATCTAGTTACTATATGAGGACTAGAGATATGGAGAATTCAAAAAGATATTACAAACATGAGGAGGAGGTTAGCGGCTTACATGTCACCATGGAAAATGCAGAGACCAAGTCCAATTGATATGTAAACGGTAGGCATATGGCCTATCCATCTCACCAACATGAATTCTAATGTGGAATAAAACTTTTATTTATATCTTTATCTTCTTTGTCTGGTTATAATCCTTGCGATATGGCAATCAATTGAGTCGACCAAATAATAAACCAGTCGACCACCCACTAGTCGAGTCAGCCTTATGGATGACCAGTGAAATTCTTTGATGGTCTGGTCGACCAAATGGAACCCTATTCGAATGCTTTGATGGTCGGATCAACCAAATGAAATCTCAGTCGAATGATTTGATAGTCAGGTCGACCAAATGAAAGCCCCATCAAATTATTTGATTGTCGATTCGACTAAATGAAAGATCGGTCGAATTCTTTGATGGCCACGTCGAACAAATGAAAGCCTGGTCGAGTTTTTGGATGGTTTAGTCGACCAAATGAAATCTTGATCGATTAAATGAAGGTATATCGACTTCAAGAGTAACCTAATCGGAATGGGTCGACCAATAGTTGAATTTTGTATTTATCTAGAGGTGGATTCGATCTTCAACAACAAAGGGAAACATTTGTAGGGCGATTTTGTGACCCTCAACAACTAAAAAAACATCTATAGGTGATTTTGATTCCCCACAACAAACAAAAAATGCAAGGGATGAATTTAGATTTTCAACAATGAAGAAAAACACCCATGGATCTTTGAATTTGCCCAGGTAAGTATAAGTTCACTCATGCATGTTTAAATTCTCCCATAGAATTTTAAATTCACCCAGGTAAGTATAAATTCTCCCAAGTAAGTATAAATTCACTCATGCATGTTTAAATTCGCCCAAAAAAGTTTAAATTCTCCCAGGAAACAAGAGAATGCTTTGGACAAGTGCTACAGGTTAAAAAAAAACTTCAGTAGAGTATGCATACTTTCCCAACATTCAAAACCAAATTCTCAAAGCATAGATTGCAATAACTCATAGATTCAACATTTAAATGAGACTTTTATTATGCTAAGGATAAAATTACAATTGGGAGAGATATACACAGTCTTTGTGTATTATTACTCACTCACAATACAAAATTGCAGAGGCCTATTGATACCATTTCATGCTTCCATGTTTTCCTTCCACATTCTATTTTCCCCACTTATTTACTACATTTCTTTTCCCCCTTTTATACTTCCTCTTATTCCCATTTCCTTGTCTCCCTTCTTTGTTCCCTTTATGGTTACTATACTTAGCCATATTTCAATTTGTAGGCTTTCATTTCCATCCACTTACTCATTTCAAAAGTCAATTTCAACACTTAGACTTTTTCTTCAATTTCACGGGTTCGCGGGTTCAAATAGTCACTCTCCATTTTTCGTGACCCTCACTTTGCACTTCAAGATACATGATCTACATTTCGACCATCACTTAACCTTTAGCCTTGTCGCGGGTGTTGGGTTCCAAAGTATTTTTCTTTTCATGCACGCGAGTCTGACCGACCATTACTCCACAGTTAGTATATTTTTTATCATCTCTATAACCACGGGTTGGCAGGTTCACGGAAATATTATATTGAAACTCTCTCACATATCCCCACCATTTTTTTTCTTTTCCCAATACGCATTAAGTATCCTTTAAATGTTAACAATTTTTGTGCAGGCCCCAAAAAGATCGTCATTAATGGAAAAAGGCTCGAGGAATTATTCATTAAAATCTCATTTAATCTTCATTTTCCAAGGGATCAAAATATCATTATCTTTCCGAAAAGGTTTATTTGAGATCATTATCCAACTGAAGAAATAGTTCTATTAATCTATGACAACATGAGCTAGATAGCATTTTTGTGGTGACACTATGAATATTTTTTTCCGTAAAGATCAAAACTTCTACTGGTCGAGAGCATATTGGTATTATTCCTCCTCTCCTATTGCACGGAAAGATCAAAATATAATTTGGACACCTGAAATTGCTCAGGTTGGTTGTGTTCCTGATGTTTTCGATTGTAAGGAAATGGTTGCATGGTGTGTGGAAAAGTACGTATAAAATCAAAGAATCATGTAGCTCTAGGATCATTCTCTAATTTCTCTTTCACCTCAAGTCTTCCACAAGATGTTAAAGCTTCCATAGCCGACTCTTATTTTCAAAGGTGAAGATTGCATATAATTATTGAAGAAATATAACAATGGGATTGACCTCCTGCCAAAATATTTAGAGAATCTTGCATCTATCCCAACAAACATAACCATAATTCAGGTTGAATCTCTAAAAATTACCTATCGATAAATTGCATGGCTATTTACCAGAGTGGCAGGTCAGGAAAAAACTGCTTCTATATCTCGAATGATTTTATATATTATGTATTTTACAGTTCAAGAACATGTCATTTTTTATTGGGGAAATCTCATTTCTATCCAAATCTCTTCCCAATTATCACACTACAAAAAATATAGAAAATTCTTTATGGCCTCTTATTTGATATTTTCTATTATGCATTGTTGACAATCCTCAAACTTAACCATCAGTAAAATGGTAAATTGCGAAACAAATCACGTTACCTTTTGGTATCAAGCATTGTGGAGGCATAAAACCCTTTTGTTTTTTTATAATAATGATTTTGTTTCAGTCTTCAAAAAACTTTCGTTGGGTGAAAACACTCCAATGATATCTGTTGAAGATACCAAATTTTTAGAGAAAAAAGGGGACAATAGAGAAAATGGAGAATCACAGTATCATAAAGATATTTTACTCAAAAGAAAATCCTCATTTTCTCCCGTATTATGTACCTGATAAATTATTTATTATAGAAGTGAGGAGGCAAAATAACTTCTGGTTGCACTTTTTCCATGAAAAGAGGAAAAAATGGTTTATTCTCGTGCCATGGAAGATTAGAGAGTTTATTTTTCAGAAATATAAATAAAATTGACGAATTTGCAAATAATTTTAACAATGTGAATTTAAAGTATACTGAAAAGATCAAAGGTTTTGATCTGAACAAAATATTTGTTGGACATATGATATTAGTAGTGTTCAATAACACTTTCATTCAAAATGTATTGAACAAAGAAGAAGAAGTTAACAACCAAAGAACTCATGTACATAACACTGGCGATTTAGAAACATTACTTAGCAGTAATGATCTTTACAAGCAAAGGGGAAAAAGTCCCAGTGAAAGAAGTTCTCAATCTCCAGTTGTGACTCCCAAGAACACTACCTCTAGGAGCAGTTATCCAATGACCCACCCAATTAAAAACACTTTCAACAATAGTTCCAGTGGAAGGGGAGAGAATAATCCTCCCTCTGGAAAAAATGAAAGTTTACACAAGTTTCCCGTGAGAAAGAAGAGAAAAAACTTAGTGCAAGAGGAAGAAAATAATCTTATAGAAAATGATATCCAAATATTTTCCTTGGAAGATATGGAGCTTGAAGCAGACATTGAAAAAACATTTCTTGCAATAGAACAACATGAGCATATTGCTCAGTAATATTCTTTACTAGAAGTTATTGGGAATTAGACCTTTAGTGAAGAACAATTCTTCACTTTTCAAAGTGTTGTTTTTGAAAGACAATCTAAAAATCTATTTGTAGAAATAATTGACCAAAAAAATAAAAAAAGAAAGGCCCACTCAGAGTTCGACCTAAAGTATATGCGATCGTCCCAGATTTCCAAAATTCATAATGCAACCGGGGGTGCACTTGATGACTCTATTGATGGTTTACAGGTTGAGAATGCAAAATTAAAAGAGAAGATCAAAGAATTGGAAACTTCCTTGATGCCTCTTCCCATCCTAACTAGTCCTTTGACAAAGATTAAACCGACTACACCTGGTATTAAGTTAAAGGAATCTTCAAGTTTTCTCACAACGGTCCGAAATTATGTTGAGAAAAATATTAAAAAGAGAATGGCATTGATAATAGAGGCCTGGGAGGTATCAAAAAATATTGTTTCTTTTGGTTCAAGGGCACATGCATTTCATGTGTATATCCAAGATTATTTTAAGAATGAAGAAGGATTTTACACAGATGTTGTTTTACCATTTGGGATAAAAGTCTCAAACCTGACAGAAATGAAATGGAGGGAATAATATTTTCCTTCTCCTAGTCAGATCAAATAGTTGAATGCTTGCTGGAAAGAAAAGATCAAGAATTTGAGAAACATTTTCCAAGAATGCAATGAAGCTATACTGAAAAGAGAAGAATTATTCAAAAGGCTCACATAGACATATTTAGTAGGAAACACTGGTGAGGTGCAAGATCCTAAATTAATTTTCAATTCAATGTTTATGACAAGGAAACAATTTGATGAACATGTGGAGATATTAAAGGGATTATTTGTTGAGAAATTTAATGGCATAATTTAATATGGTGAAGAAGAGATAGATAATTGGTTTATCGATTATTCTATGAAAAATCAAGATATTGAGGAGTCAATCCATGACATTTCTCATGACCTAAGAGATTTAGAAGGTGAATTGTTTAATATGAAAATTAGGCATGAAATAAATGTTGCACCAATGAGGAATTACATTGAATATTGGTTTAAGAGGGAAATCCATAAATTAACTAAAGAGGGCCAAGAAACAACATTTGAGGGAATTCTTATAATCGTCAATGAAGAAAATAAAAGGACAACAACAAGCAAGTAAAAAATGAGAGATACTGTCATAGTAAGTTTAATCAGATCACATTTTTCTTTCCTTATCAGTTTTTTATCCAATTACTCTGTTTATTTGATTAGAAAAGTTTAACCGAAATCTGATAAATTCTTCTTGTCTTCCTTCTATGTATTGCTACTCTGCCTTCGCTCACCGTCTTCTCTCTACAATCTATTTCTTTTTTTATATTTACTTTTATGGTCCGTGGGGGCCCTAATCCCAGTCCTTTGGATAAACACATTTTAATTTCAAAGTATTGTAATAGACTTCACTATTTTTCAGAAATCCCAATAAAACTAAGTCGGGATTAGTTTTTACAGTGTTTTATAACTCTGGGTTTTGAGTATAAAATATTTGAGATTGGTCTATCATTTTCTTCCTTTGAGCTCCACATGTGTCTACTCTATTAAAGTTATCTTATGTGTACAAATCATCTTCTTTTATTTTTATGTGTGATCAGAAATATTTATTTTCGTTATGATGGATGTGAAGAAATTTTACTTATGTTTTCAAATATGTGATGTATGAGGTTCATGGTCATCTCTCAAGAATTCTCTTTAAAATAAAACATTTTATTTTTTGCAACTTTTATCTTTCTTTGAATATAATAGTGGAATTTCTCAAAGTCCTATATCATTTTGGAAAACTATAATTCAAATAATATCATAAAAACAGAGAGGAGTACCACATCTATACAAATGCAGGAGGACTCATATCCTCGTGAGTTTTTCGTTTCAGTCTTGACGGATTCAAATGTCAACATTTTTGGTGACCATACTGGGAAACCAACTGAAAATTTGAAATATCGATTAACATTTTTTTAAATACATGACTTTGCCTCAGGCTGATCAACCCTAGTTAGAAATTGGATTGAATAATAGACGAAGTGTTTTGCATCAGCTATATAATCTTGTAATAACAATATCTGAAACCAAGGAAGAATTGGAAAGATCTTGGTAGATATTGGTCCAAGAATAAGAAAGATAAATCCTTCGAAAACAAAGGAGAGAGGAAAGAGAAGATCGAAGAAATGAAAGACAAGCTCGAAGAGCACAAGAATTATGCCGGAATTGAAGCTGGACAAATACTAGAGACCTATTACTAGAAGTAAAAGAAATCAAATGCATATTTTAGGAAGCAAAGAATATATTCTTAAAATACCTCCAAACATGGCAGGAAGAAATGAAGAAAGGAATGAAGAACCATGAAGAGAATCTCCTGAATAAAAAAAAGGAGGCATAGGAGGTGGTGGAAGAAATCAAGAAGGGATAAGATTTGGAAACTGAAGAAGAATAAGAGAATGCCCCCTCGGTATTCAAGATGAGAAATATGATCTCCTTATTCTCCAAAAGGTACTCTGAAAGAATTTTTCGGAGACAGAACAAATGATGCCAAAAGACACCTTAATTTATTCCTAGATGTTTGTGATTTTCATCGTGTTGAACATGATGATGTGATAGTAAGGTTGTTTCTTCAAACCTTATTGGGACAAGATTATGAATGGTACACGACATTACCCACTATATCAATTGGTTCATTCAATGATATTGAATCCATGTTCGCTCCCCACTCGCATGTCATTCATACTCTTCTCACTAATTTCACCCAGATTGGTTTAAAGAAAAATGAGAGAATATGAGTTTTCAATATCAGATTCAATAAAACTCTAAGTAAGATTCCAAAAGATAAAAGGCTGAATGACCCAGTGAAACTTGGTTTTTATAAAAATTCCATGCCTCCAAATGTGAAGTTCACTATTAGAACACACAAAATGGATGCCCTAGAGGAAGTAATGAATATAACCACGGAGATGGAAGAAATCATGATTGAAACATGTGTTGACCCTGATATCATTGTTTGCACCCAATTCGTCAGCTTGTGAGAAAATAAGAGGTGCTTACATGCCCAGTTGGGTCTTGCCGAGCATGACAGCTGTAGAGGAAAGAGTTAGAGAAACAAAAACAAAACTATAAGCAAGAATTAAACTAATACAAACTAAAATCATAAGCATATGGATAAAGAAATAAAGGACACAACAAGACCAATATCACCAATGTTTTTAGGCTGATCAATTGATGAAATCAAAGCACAATGAAGAAAGGGGACTATGAGT
>ML806872.1:224947-259243 GCA_009831015.1 Picea engelmannii
CACCTGGGTAGATGTCCTAAAATTGGTCACTAGGTACCTCGGTCACAGTGCAACATTTAGATTTTCGGCCTAAGAAATGGGTCACGGGATGGATCCCGTCCAAGAGGTGGGTGCCTCAAGGGGGGACGCACAGAACAACCGGACCTTGGCCTTCGACCCTTCATAGGTATCTCCCTGCCTTATGGTGATTGGAACATTGTACTTGGAGGATTTTGAAGTTCCCTATTTGACAACCTCTATGTTTTATCAATGTGAGAACCAGATAACGGGGAGTTGTTTGGATGCCTATCCCTGAAATCCTACCTAGACTAAAATTTTCTTTTGGCACCTCCTGTGGAGGAAAACTTAGTGAGTTTTTAGAAAGTTTTTAGATGAAGTTGTTTTGTGAGGCTGGGGGTGAAAACCAACCTCGTTTGATTAAAAGTGGGACTGGATAGTCATGTCAAGAAAAGATGGGGTGTTTTCGGAATCCCTTTGGAGGAAACCTATTTAGACCTCCATGTTTCGAGAAGAGGCTATGTGAGTGCGAAGTGACTTTTGTGTGTGATTGAAAGTGTGCCAAGTTTTAGTTAATTAGATGTCACCTTACTGCATGTGGACATCGCTTGGTCCTTACAAGAGTTTGATTACCTAATTAGCTAGATGTCATTGGTACAACCTTGTGGAATTTTAAAAGCCCTAGGAAACTAGCATGTGGACATGTGGGTCCGTTACTATCCTTTATCTCCCTATGATGATGTAATCTAGAAAAAGCATGAAACTATCCTAGATTGTACATGTGGGCATGTATGGGCCCGTTACAAACCTTTAAACTCTCCTAGTTTTTTGATCTAAGAAAGAAAAGTTCCAACCACTATTCTATCTTTGTGACATGTGGGCATGTATGGGCCCGTTACAAATTTAAAATGTGTTTGAAAAATGAAACTAAGAGGGGTCCCAAGAAGGGCCGTTGTCCTCCCCTAAAGATTTTGAAATTTTGTTAAGGGAGATGAGATTGTTTTTCACAATCTTTTTCTGATTCTCAAGATTGCTTGAAGGCGCAAGAGAAGAGCATACTCAAGGATTGTTACTTCAATTTCTAGTCCCAAGTGTGAGTTATATGTGATTAAAATTGATGTTCACTTTAGATTGTAAATCAAAGCAAGCCATCCACGTGGAAAAAAACAAATAAGGGAAATTGATTTTTATCCACCTAAGTGCCTATGTTTGTTTGACTATCCCCTTTATAAGATGAGGGGTCTAAGTGGTGCAGTATTTAGAGCATGCATAACATCATTCTTAAGAAGGAAAATGACTTTCCCCACATCCCAAGACCTTACAATGTGAAATTTAGTTCAGATGCGCAGCCCCTAGTGTAGACAGAGGCACACAGAGCGCTTGTGCGCTATCAGAATTGAGACAGAAAGCGCATGTGCGCATAGAAAAACTGTTGTTCAAGCGCATGCGCACACGATGCACGTATTTGGGGTAGAATACCCGTGCACCTGTGACAAATGGCCGAGAAAGAAAATCCGGATGGATTTCTCTCAATTCTCTTGTGAATTGACTGGTTAGCAGGTCGGCAGAGGCCGGTTTGTACACCTGCAAGTTAAACAAACAAAAAGGAAAGCAAAATAAACCCAAATGAGGGAGGAATTGATACCTTCTCCCCAGTATGGTTGCCAATCTGTTTGCACCCAATTCGTCACCTTGTGAGCAAATAAGAGGTGCTTACATGCCTAGTTGGGTCTTGCTGAGCATGACAACTGTAGAGGAAAGAGTTAGAGAAACAAAAACAAAATTGTAAGCAAGAATTAAACTAATACAAACTAAAATCATAAGCATATGGATAAAGAAATAAAGGACACAACAAGACCAATATCACCAATGTTTTTAGGCTGATCAATTGATGAAATCAAAGCACAATGAAGAAAGGGGACTATGAGTCCCTTCTTTCTCCAATGGACGGCTCTTGAGGCACTCACAAACTTTCTCTCCTTAGAATAAGAAAATGAGAATGATGGTGAAAGAACTCCTAGCACATCCACTCAATGGAGAGGTGGATAGCTCAATGAAATGGTGCTAATGTGTTATTGCCAAGGATTGAGTCCTTAAAACAATCTAAGCAGCATAACATTACATGAAATTTCTTGAGAAAATGATGTTTCTTCATGGCTTTTTATAGCATTGCATTGGGTGATTATGTAACTCCTTTGAAGTGTGAAAAGGGGCTCTTTAGGGCTTAATTAGGTCTTTGACCAGCCTACCATGCGGATTCAACTCAGATTTGAGGGTCAAATCGGCTTGGGAGCTGATCCATAAGTGGTTGGGAGGCCGACCAATTCAATAAATGCGTCGTTTAGCAGGTGCGTGGGTTTTTGCGCCAACAACCGTGCATTGTGCATGTATGCGCGCATGATACGTTCCTGTTCCGCGCATATGCGCGCGCACCTAACTTCTGTAGAGCGCCCTTCAATTTTTGGTTACTTTGTATAGTTTTTGACCTTTCTGGAATGCTATGAAATTAATTGAGTTCCATGAATGACTTCATTACTATTTGACAATGCTGAGTTCTTGTCGCCATGTGCGGACGAAATTTCAGTGATAACAATCATCATGGGAAAAGTATAGAGGAAAATGAGAAGCCTGAATATCAATGATCAAGGAGCCTCTAGTTCGAGAAAGAATAAAGAGAAAAAGTCTCAACCGATTCAAAATCAAGTCACTGGAGGATGGTTTTTTAAAGGAACCATACCAGATGTGAAGGTAGACCCTGTTGCGACACAAGAAACTAAGCTAAGGATTAAGATTGCATAAATGAATAGAAGCATAAGGAAAATGAAAAATGAAATAACTAGATTGAGAAGGGGTGATAATTATGTAGCAAATCCGAGAATGTCAGTCCAATAACAGAGAACGAACCTTCCCCAAGAAAATAGAGTGAGGTTTGAAAATATTGATAATTAACAAAGACAAAGGGTTCCTAGGAAACCAGTTCCAAATGTAGTTGTTATGGATGAGATATATGATGAACAAATAGCTGAGAAAGAAAATGATTATTTACCTGAGGAAAATTTTGAAACTGTACAGACAGACGGATGCAGGATGTCCATGTATATATTTGAATAAAACGACAATGACCTTGACTCACAAGAGAATGTTTCCCAAACACATGCGTTTGTAAATAAATCCAAAAATAAAGATGATTCTGAAAAGGAAAAAGATAAAGATAAAGAAAAGGTGAATGAGAAAGAGGCCAATAATAATGTGATAAATAACACTAGAACCAAAAATCAACATCTGGTATCAAACCCTCCCTATATGAAATATAACGTTGTAGAGAATTTGAGTAAGATGAGGATCATTCTTCCCTTCACAGAAGTGGTGAAGATCAGAGGGAAAATATTTTGACATTGTTGGATGACCCATCTGGAAGAATGGAGGCCGTTTTCATAAGTCCAAGGCAAAGAAAAAACAAATCAACCATCAAGTTGAGAGGTAAAGCCCCACCTTTCTATAATTCAATTGAGAATCATGATGCTGCACTTCACAATTGTTTAGTTGAAACTGGTGCAACAAATAATATTATGCCATTGGTGGTCATGGAGGCGCTGGGTATGAGCTGCACCAAATATTATGAAAAAAGAAAAATAATTTATTCAATTGATTCCAGGTAGGTGCCAGCTTATGGAGAGATCAAAGATTTTTATGCTTGGATCATTGTTGCTCCTCATATTATTACAGTTTTCAATATTGTTGTGGTAGATCTTCCTCCTGCATATGGAGTTGTCCTAGGAAGAGATTGGTATTGGTCATCTATGATAAGAGGCTACATAATGAATGATGGAAGTTGCATGATGTTTCCAGATAAATATGGAGCAATGATCAAGGTTCCTTGTGAACCCAGGAGGTCGTTTTCCTTAAAAAATAAGGATAATGAACTAGTGGAAAATTATATAGATGTTGTGATTGGAAACTATACAATCCTAGACATGGAACAAATTTAAGACATGGAGAATCAAGGAAATTATTTTAAGGGTTACTGGAGGATGTCATTTGATGGATCCTACTCAAGTTCAGGGAGTGGAGCTGTAATTGTCCTTATAAACCCAAAAAGGATTGTGCATCCACATGTTATTAGACTTTAATTTGCATGCACCAATAATGAGGTAGAATATACGGCTTTGATTCAAGGAATGATTCTCACACAATAAATGAATATAGAACATTTGATTGTGACTAATGACTTCGAGTTGGTAATAAATCAAGTTACCCAGATATATGAGATTAAAAAAGAAAGACTCAAATTATATTTCAAAAGAGTTAATGAATTGATGGAATATTTTAGATCTTTTAACATTTCTTTCATCCCAAGGGATAAAAATCATAAGGCATATTCATTAGCTTTGGCAACTTCATTGTTGAACCCGGATGATGTTCAGAGCAAAACATATTTTCAAGTAAAAATAATATTTCAACCTTTTGTACCTGGCAATCAAGGGTATTTACAAGTGTTTCGGAATGATGACAAACTATAAATTTTTTTGGTGAATGATGATGAAGATGAGGATAATGACATTGTTGTTGTTCCAAATAATTGTATTCAGTCAGAGTTCCTTTTTACAAGAGATGATTATGCTAAGAATCTCCTGGAAGAAGTATCACTCTGAAAAGTCCAAGAAAAAAGAAAGATTAATATTGGAACCGATAGTTCCCAAAAATATGTCAACTTGGGAGTTGATTGCACAGTTGATGAAGTAGAGAAATATATCGCACTTTTTAAAGAATATCTTGATGTGTTCGCATGTATTTATGATGATTTGAAGGCATATGATAAAATAATATTTCAACACATTATTCTTTTGAGAGAATGAACAAATCATGTCAAGCAAAAGATAAGGATGATGAACCCAAAATTAAAGCCACTAGTAAAGGTTGAATTGGAAGAATTAAATAAAGTTGGATTAATATACCCCATTCGACACTCTGATTGTCTTTCAAATCCTGTGGTTGTGAGAAAAAGGACTGAGGAGATTCGAATCTGTGTAGATTTCATGGACCTTAATAAATCAAGTGTAAAGAATAATTATCCTTTGCCTAATATGAAATTTCTCCTCCAAAAAGTGATGGGATCATCTTGTATGTCCATGTTAGATGGTTTTTCTGGGTATAATCAAGTCATGGCTTTTGAGGAATAAAGAGCAATGACAACTTTCATAACACCTTGGGAGACATATCCATATGCTTGGATGCCCTTTGGTTTAAAGAATGCAGGAGTTATAGTTCAAAGGGCTATGGATCATGCTTTTGGGGGTTTGATAGAAAAATTCATGGTGGATTACCAAGATGATTTAACGGTACACTAAAAAACTAGGAGTGATCATATTCATCACCTAAGGAAAGTTTTTTATAGATGTATATTATATGGTGTTTCTTTAAATCCCAAAAAGTGTTTATTTGTTGTGACTGAAGGTAAATTATTGGGTCATATTATGTGCAAATAAGGAATATATATTGATATTGAGAGAGTTAAAGCTATAAATGAACTCAACCCTCCATCATCTAAAATGGGAGTTCAATGATTTTTTGGCAAAATCAAATTTGTACGAAGATTTGTACTTGACTATGCAAGTATTGTGAAGTTGATCATTTCATTGTTGAAAAAGGATCAAAGATTTGAATGGACCTCAGATACACATGAAGATTTTAGTAATATCAAAAAGGAAATCATTACAGCCCCAGTCCTCATTAGCCCATATTTCCAAAGATACTTCATCATTTATTGATTTGCAATAGAAATTGATGTGGCATTTGTTCTTACTCAAAGAAATTCCAAGGGTGAAGAATTGCCAATTAGTTTCATGAGAAAGACCCTTCATGATTATGAATTAAGATATTTGGAATTGGAGAAGCAAGCCCTGTCTCTTGTAAAAGCAATTGCGCACTTTTGGACTTACATATTAAACTCTCATTTTATTGCGTATGTTTCATCCTCTCCTATGAAGATGCTTCTAAATAAAAAAATGAGAGAAGGAAACTGGGAAAATTGGTTGGCGAAGATTCAAGAGTATGAAATTGAAATTAATCCTTTGAAATCTGTCAAAGGAAAAGGTTTCTGTAAGCTCATTGCGAATAGTGATTCTTTGGATGGAGTGATTTCGATTTCAGTGGGAGAACCTATGGCAGTTTCAGAATGGTATAAAGATATTATTATTTACTTGAAGTTCGAACAATTTCCAATCATCATGAACCCAAAGGAGCGAAGAACATTGAAAATGAAGTCAAATCAATATTTATTGATTGCTTATGTATTATTTAGAAGGAACTGTGATGGCATATTGTTAAGGTGCATTGATGAAAAGAGAGCTCAAGAATTGATGAAAGAATTCGATGAAGGTATATGTGGTGGACATTTTTCACCCACTGCCACAACCCATAAAATAATAAGAGCTGGGTTTTACTGGCCATCAATTTTTAAGGACTCATATTCCACCATAAGAAAGTGTGTATCTTGTCAACAATTTTCAAGGAAAATGAAAAAATCTGCAATGCCATTACAACCTATATCTGTAGAACAACCATTTTCTCAATGGGGGCTGGATGTCGTTGGACCAATAAATCCAAAATCAAGTAAAGGGCGCATATATATCCTCACCGCTACATATTATTTTATGAAGTGGCCAGAAGAAGTAGAATTAAAAAAGGTTTATTCTAAAGAGTTGATTAAGTTTCTCAAAGATAATATTTTGTCAAGGTTTGGTGTCCCAGAAAAAATTATTACTCACAATGGTTCAATTTTCATCGAGTCAAAATTTACAGAATTTTGTGGAGAATATGGGATTGTCATGGGGCAGCCATCAAATTATTATCCATAAGGGAATGGTCTTGCAGAATCCAACAATAAGACACTCATTCAGATATTGAAGAAAACTATTGATAAGAACCAAAAGAATTGACATTTGAAATTGACAGATGTTCTATGGCAAAGAAGAATGAATCCAAAATATAGTACTGAGATGTATCTGTATATGTTGGTTTATGGGAAAGAAGAAAAAATGCCAATCAACCTCGAGTTAAATGCCTTGACTTGTGTAGTTAATACAGGGAATGAAGAAGATAATACACCTATGAAAAAGAGAATGAATCAATTATTGAAATTGAAGGAGGAACATAGTGAATCTTTGCATAGAACTTCTAAGACAAAACAAAGTATAAAAACATATTTTGATCAAAGCGCAACCATAAAGAATTTTCAAAAGGGTGAACTGGTGTTACTATGGAACAAAGCTAAGAAGAAACCATCAATGTACACAAAATTTGAAGCACTCTTGGTTGGAGCATATATCATTGAATTTTTTTTGGGTTTTAATGCTTATATTCTCAAATATATGAAAGGGAAATGTGAATGCTTCCTGTTAATGGGAAACATTTGAAAAAATTATTTGCTTGAAATTTTCTCATCTCCTTGTATATATTTTTTAATTTATTTTGTACATCCTTACTATTCGACTCCATAGCCCAAAAGATAGAAGCCTATGGTCATGAAGTTTATGGATTCTTGACAACCCACAGGGGGTTATCATCCCATAGTTGGAGCTAGTTGTTGATACCATTTCATGTTTCCATGTTTTCCTAACACATTCTATTTTCACCACTTCTTTACTCCATTTATTTTCCCCCTTCTATACTTCTGTTTATTCTCATTTCCTTTTATCCCTTCTTTTATCCCTTTCTTGTTACTATACTTAGCCATATTTCAATTCGTGGGTTCGCAGGATTTCATTTCCATCCACTTAGTCATTTCATAAGTTTGTTTCAACTCTTAGACTTTTTCTTCAATTTCATGGGTTCTTGGGTTCAAACATTCACTCTCAATTTTTTGTGACTCTAAATTTTCACTTCAAGTTCTGTGATCTACATTTTGACCATCACTTAACCTTTATCCTTGTCACGGGTGTCGGGTTCCAAATTATTCCATTTTTCATAAACGTGAGTCCGACTGACCATTCCTCCACACTTAGTATATTTTTTATCATCTCCACAATTATTGAGTTGGGTCTCTCATAATTGCGGTCCCGCAACAGAGAGATGGGTCTCTCATAATTGTTGAAATGGACATGTGACACTGATTCACTACCCCCCCCTCTCAGTGTCAAGTTTCCATTTCAACAATTGGTATCAGAGAAAGGTTCCTTCAACACAGTTTAAACACTGAAGGTAGATTCAAAATAAATGAGTGGACAAATTGTTATCTCCAAAAATGAAGCTACCTTATTTGATGGAACAAATTATTCTTCATGGAGGGAAAATATGAAAAGATATCTGAAGTCAAGAGGATCTGGAGTTTGGGATTTGGTAGTAAGTAAGCCCTGGCACTTACCTACTTCTAAGAGAAAATTCAAAACTGCAAAGGAGTCAAGGAGAAACAATTCAGTAGCCTTAAAAGCAATTCAGGATAGATTGTCAGATGAAGTCAAAGAAAATATGAGACACTACAAATCTACTAAAGAATTATGGCTCCAACTGGAATTTTTTTATCAGAATGAAACACAAGAAGAAGAGAAATCCTATCAAAGTGAGGAAAAAGACTCAGATAAAGATGATTCATGTCAGAATAAAGAACAAAACTCATAAGAAGAGAATTATTATCAATATAAGGAACAAAATAAAGAAAAAGAAAATTGCAATCAGATTGAAAAACATCATACATTGAAAGACACTTCTAATCAGAATGAAATGAAGGATTTAGTTCAATCCTTAGAGAAGGCAACCTCATCAGGGAATTGAGGCATACCTCATTAATCACTAAAGAAAAATTACATAATCTTAAGACTGATGTTACAATAATTAGAGATACCCTCTTCATTTTTATAGAGGTGGTATTCCTATGTTTCTCACTCAAATAACAATTATATCAAGATTTATAAACATTCATATTTTTAGTTCATAAACATTGATGCCTACAAGTGGACTGAGAAATAAATAGATTAAAAAAAACTTTTCAACAATAAAGAAGGAAAACAAAATTATTCTTATTTCACCACTCATTTCCATATCATAGCGAGAAAACGACAAATTTGAAAGCGATATAAACATAACATAAAGTAGAAAAGGTGGTCCTTCTCAGAGAGCTTTCAATGATTTTGTGGCATTCATGTCATAAAAATGCAAAGGAAACTCATTTTCAAGATTTCATGCTCACATAAAAATCTAAAACCACAAAAATCATAAACTCCATATTAACTCTTCATAGAGTTTAAATAATAATTACAAATTGACCGTTCAAGATCAAATAAAATGTCTACCAATTCAGCATTACACATTAGTCATGATACATAAACAAAAGTAAGAAATTCCTTTTCTCATATTATATTATAATTCTGTATTATATAAAGAATTATATTATGTTAACTTATATTAAATATTTGTATTAACATAAATATTATATAAAGAATTATATTATGTTAACTTATATTAAATATTTGTATTAACATAAATATTATACTATAATGTTATATTATATTAAAAATTATATTTTATTAAATTATATTAATATAATATTTGTATTAAGTTATATCAACAAGAACTTTATTATTAATGAATAAACATATATTAATATTAAGAAAAATATTTTACTATAATGTTTCAACATTTATAGAATTATTATATAATTTTTTTATAAGTAAAAAATGAGGATCTTGTTTGTATTAGATTCGCAGAGTTACAGAGTCTTGTTGAAATGCGAGTTGTCTCGCCTGAAAAAGGAAACCGAGATAACTGGACATTCTATGCCACTTGTGTTCAAACAAACAAAAATTATCAGAGTGTCATCCTGCCCGAGGGAAACCAGGATGCATAACCATTAGATTCAGTCTATTCTCCAACATCTTACTTGCAGCATTGTTATAATCTAACTGAGCTAAAGCTTTGTTCTAAAACAAAAGGAGACTACTAACTATGGACATTACAAGACCTTTTAACCAGTCGTCTCTTCCTCTTCCTCGTGCTTTCGCCATCATGCGGGAATTGCATAAGCCTCTGCGCACGTAGGGCACTGTCTTCTCGGGGGAATCCTGGAGTGTGCAGCGTACAACATATCAAGTCGTTGGTTGATTTGAATGGTCCGAAAGATCTGATCATCCACCATGCTTCGCGTTTCGAAGATTAGTTCTAGGTACCCCGAGTTGCTGAATGGAGGCTGGTCCTACCATTTTCCTTGAACAAAGGCAATGGGAAATGGCCAATGTGCATAGTTTTCTCCCTCACCTTCATTTGCATTGCTGATTTGGTGTGCCTGTCGCTTGTCCGGTTGTGTCGCTTCCTCAAGAGGTGCACCGTTGGGTGGGTCGACCTTTGCATCTGCACTGCATGACACCTCTTCCTCAACGTAGCAGGTGGTGAATTCCTTTGCCCGGTGGTTTTCTTTGTGGCCATGCGAGATTCTTGTAGCCAGAGTCTTGGCTTCATTACCAAAATCAGTGTGGGGATTCCAGTTGTCCGGGACTGTAAAAAGGGAGTGCTATGGATAATTCTACATGGCCTTGTCTACAGTAATCTCCTCCACGTACGCCATGGGAGGCGTTCGAGGTCTCCCGGGCTTCCTGGTTCTCCGAGTGGACGCTAGAGCCATTGCCTTTTCAAATTTCTTCTGCCTTTGCTGCGTGATTCAAAGGTATACCAAGCTGCGCCTTTGCGAGGCCTTCCTCGTGCCCTAGGCATGTTGAGGAACCTTGGTATGTCCAAAATTCCCAGTGGAAGGCTAACTCTGCTCTAGATCTCCGGTGGCTCTGTGTTCGACTCTGCAAAATTCGAATGCCTCTCATAGCTATCGAGGCGGTTGATAAGAATGAGAATGACGGTAACTACCCTGGCCATTAAGGATGAGCTCCTAGTGCACTGGTGAGCAGTCCTGTTCACTCGCTCGAGGGGCCTCGTCCGCTGGCAATGCCTGCACAGGCTCGATCCCATTTTAATGGTGAAGGGATGGTGGCCGATGGCTAATATTTATGGCGCAGCCCGATGCATGTCCGCATGTCCTGTCTTCGCGACATGGCACCCCATCCATAAGTATATAATTATTATATTAAATATATAATAATTATATAATTATTTTACTATAATGTTTGAACATTTATATAATATTAAATTTATATAATTATTGTTATAACATTTATAAAAAATTATAACATTAAATTTAAAAATTATTTATTTTATAAAAAACACAATATGAATAATATGAATACATTATATTAATAATATTAATAAAGTGTGCATGGCACTGCAAGCCCTATCGAGTCACTTTGGAAATATACAATGAATAGTGAAACTTAATAAAGGGGCAGGAATAAAACCAACGACCAGGTCATTGGGACACATTAGCAATGCGCCTTTTAAGTTTTGTGTTGTGATGAAATATCAACTAATGAACTTAGTTATGTCTAGTGCTTCTCATTAAATAGAAGTAAGACTTTTTCCATGTATGGTTGAGGAGTTTCGAGTAACAAAAACAATAATCTTTCCTTGTCAATGGAGGGTTCTGTTAACGCAATGGGCCACCAATGGAATAAATACTTGTTTCTTTGGATTTAAAGCCAATCTGGTTAAACTTGGAGCTAGCTAAATGTGGTGGCTGGTACAACAAAGCTTGCATTATTGTATATTTTGAATAAAAAAGTAGGTCCTTTATTATTTATTTTTGTATATTTTGAGTTAATTTTTATATTCATTACTATTTGTTTCAAATTTTTAGATTCCTTGCTTGTGAGATTTATTAGAATTGCAACATTAACTGTGTCTAATTAAACTCCATAGAATGAATTGTGAATTTTAATAGAATAATTTTTTTTTAGTTATGTCACAAGAATAATTCGGTTGCCTGGTTGGTTTCTTTGTTATATTGTTCAAATCATAGAAGTTGCCCGGTAGTTCGGTTGGTCGGGGTCCGGTGGCCCGGTTGTCTGTCGGACCACTCAGGTTTTGAATCATAGTRCGTAATCATCGACAATTTCCCGGTGGCCCTGGGGTTCSGTGACTTGGKTAATAGATAAGTTTTATGTCAAWTTTTTTTAACAAAATTATGTTAAGAAAWATAATTACACTAGCTCGAGCATTATTGATGTGTTCGTGAAGCTTGGGTATAAGGAAATATCCGGTGGTCCAGCGCCTAGTTAAATGAGTTTAACTTTCTGATGCTATTTTCAAACTTTTAATTTCCATTTCGTCCATTAATGTTATGACGATTGCTCATTAACACACATCAAGTGAATTTAATTCTACAATGCGATGAGAATTGAACCTAGAAAACGTCTATTATATGCATGTCACACACTCCATTTTTATTTTATTTATCTTTACTATGCTATGAGATTGGTGTAAGAAAAATAGCGTTCACCATTTGAATTTCAAGAAGAAAATTTACAATATTCTTCATAATTTACATATCTGGTTACTTGTAGCCCTACATTTAAATTTGAAATTCCCATTTCTATTTTGAAATATGAATCAAATTTTTATTTAAATGTTTCTTTGAAATGAAGTTTCTTTAGAATAGGATGACTAAGAAGGGGAAAGGAATCAAATTTTTATTTAAATGTTTCTTTGAAATGAAGTTTCTTTAGAATAGGATGAGGAGGGGATAGAAAGGAACTCTAATTTGGATTTTTATTTAGACACTTCTCATAAAATTGGAGTCAAGAATTGCAAGGAATGGGGCAGGATTTATAATTTCATTGAAGAAGATGATTTTGTGGATGAGTATGAGTCTGATGCTAATGATTTTGAAGATATTAAAAAGTCCAAAATGTACAAAGTAGATTCTAGACCAACCATTCTATCCTACTATGGCATGGTACGATGAATTATTTCCATACTAATATTAAAACTTGTACAATTGTCAATTATTCTAGTTAGGTCATTGAGCCATTTAAAACTTGTACAATTGTCAATTATTCTTGTTAGGTCATTGAGTCATTTAGGTCTGAAGGTATTTCAAATATGTACAAGTTAAAAGCAAGTTAGGTTAACTTGGATGATAAGTTCATTGATAAATTTATATCAAGAGAAATAAAAAAAGGAAGAAATTCAAATGGTTGAGCTAATTAGGGAGTGGTGGTATGATTCTTCTTCTTTCAAGGTTATTTCAGATAGAATATATCCAATTCAAAATATGAAAAAAACCACACATGTTAGTAAGCACAATGCTATGTCGATTGTTGGTGAAAATGACTCTCATAAGTTCAAGCTAGGATGGATTCTCCTTATTCATGAAATTTTGGCAAGGAAAATTTTCAATTGGGGGCATATAAGTTTAACAAACCTCTAAGGAGAAGTTAAGAAATCAAAGGAAGCATCACCGGGTCATTGTCTAGGGTTTTTCATGTCTGGTTATTAAGTAGATGTAGTTTTTGTAGTCACCCATTTTCCAATAATGTGATGGACTTGGTCAATATCTCAAGTTCAAGTCCATGTCTATTGTTCAAAATTGTGGATTATTAACTGCAAAAATTGTTTTTATGAAATTTGTGATAATTTCATGATTCCATTATACATTTTATTGAAAATCCAAGCAACTCTTAGGTTTTCTCAAGAATCCATAAATGCAATCAAAAAAATAGGAGATTGGTTTTTAGATGAGGAATTTCCTTATATCAGGATATATGGATGTGAAGGATGTGAAGGAGCATCACATATTTTTCCAAGGTATGTCTCAGATAGACTTGTGTTAAGAGAAATAGGGTATCAAACAATGGTTGTTGTTTCCAAGGTATGTCTCAAATAGACTTGTGTTAAGAGAAATAGGGTATCGAACAATGGTTGTTGGTATCACTGCTTCCTTATCAAAAAATCAGAAAAAACAATGCCCTTCCTTTCTTATTCCACTCGAAAGTTACTCTTTAGTGAATGCCAAGCATGCATTGAATTAAGCCAAACAACTTGGTGATATTTAGTTATCTCAAGGTAATTTCAAAAGGCATGACACAATAGGTCTTTTTAGAAAACATGTAGCATGGTAAGAAGTGTCAAAGCCCATGTTCATGAGGATTTTCCCTTTGATTTTATTTTTCAAAGATATCACAATTATCAACAAGTAACCCAAAGGATTGAAGAAATAAGGAATATCATAAAAGAAACATAATTCTTTCATTGACATTTTAATAGAAAAAATGATTTTTTGAAAAAAAAATGAAAAACAGGGCAATGCTTAAGGAAGTGTTGATCTACTTGATAATGTATAATCAACATCAAAATAAATAAAATACAAATACAGTGCACTTGAGGATATGCATATTGATGAAAAAAAATAAATATAGACGAATTGGATAAAAGTGTTTAGGATAAGAAAAGCAGGGACACTCAAGAAAATACAAAATTACAAACTCCCTCAAAATCTATCATAGTAGTTAAAGAAATTAATGTTATCAAAGTATTGAACATATACTTTCAACAACTATTTCAACTGTTACAACCATTAATAATATACCAATTACTTCTTTTCTTAGGATATTAATGTCTACAACTTGGGATTTAGATAGCTTTCAACTAGTTGAAAAAACTATTGTGCATTTAAGTACTTATACTTTTAGTAGCACAAAAAAGGCTATCGTCAAAAGAAGAACCAAGAAAAGAAAAACAAAGCAATTTGAAGAGACTTCCGAAGAATAGGTTCAGATATGGAATGCAACATATTTAAATGATGAAGAATTTACAGAGGAAATTACCGATGCTTTAGGAGCATTTGTTGATGCAAATAAATGGCCAATTAGTAATATCACCACCCAACTGAGAACATAGAAGAAGTAGGTGACATAGTTACAAGAACAATTGAGAACTCATGAATTTGTGTTGGCTGAAGAATGTCAGCGCTAAGTAGGTTAGCTTATTAAAGAGAATAAAGTATATGCTGCTACAGTTAATGATGTTCATAAAACTGGAGTAGCTAATATCAAAGAAGAAAATGCTAAGAAATTAGTTGTTCTGCAAGAAGAACAAAGAGGAATATCTATAAAATATGAAGAACAAATCAATTCCTTGGTATCCGAAAGTAAGGAATTAAAGGTGAAACATGGTAATGCAGAAATCCTTAAAGCAGAACCTGCCATTATGAATGCTAGACTCGCTGACCTTCATGAACTATTTTATGTGAAATTGAATGAAATCAAGCAACAACATAATAAGTTGCTTCAGTTTGAGCTCAAGTAAAAGCTGTGGAAAAAAATACCGCTAAAATATATTTTGATAAAGTTAAAACATGGGAAGCAAAGAATGGCCTGAAGGTGTTTAAAAAATGACAGATGAATAAAAAATTCAAATATAAGCTTCATTAGATGCTTTTTTTAAGCAAGTATGACATTTATCAAGATTTGATCAATGAAACGAGCAATAATTGCTTAGAATTATGGGACTCGGCTGTAGATATTATTGAAGATCATGATATGCCTCATGTTCAATTTTTTTATCAAACAGTTCCACTGTCAAATTGTCTTATAGATGTAAATCAACAAAAGAACTCACTTGCTGATAGAATCACCTAGATCGACTCATGGAATGTTGATTCAGTTAAATAATTTATCTCCAAGTCTACTGAGTGTTCAAAGTCAATTGAGTTTTTTCTCTCCAAGTTCAAAATAAAGCATAAAGAAATTGCTAAGAAACGTTATCGTTGCGAATTGAATGAAGATATTCCACGTCCACCTCTAATTTCGCAAGTGGTAGAAAATTTTACATTGTAGAAAACATTTCTTAAAAAGAAGGAAGGTAAAGCCAATAAAGAGTCCACTGCCAGCGAAGGAGATGATTGTTCTTGAGACAAAAAAATGTGGAATTGATTTTCTATTTGTTTAAATTAGTTGAAAGAAAAGAGCAAATTAAGAATTTGAATTTTATTTAATGTAATTTCATATGAAGAGCAAGGGGTTGGAAATTTTGTAATCAAACTATATTGTTATTAGTTTGGATATAATACTGAAGAAAATGAAATTTTGGCCAATTTCTGTTGAGTAAATTGTTAAATTGTATGAGAGCGTTTTTGTAAATTTTGTAATTTTATGAGAAATTATTTTCCATAATCCAGTTAAATTTGTTAGGTGATTAAAAATTGGATATGAGAATGCATATGTATTATCTAAATAATTCTTTGTTTGTTAATAACATATGCATTTATGCTTAACAATTTGTTGAGTTTATGAATTCCTTCAGTCAACTTGATTAACTATCTTTCTTTCTTGTATATGATATCTATAATTTTCTCATGATCCTGATAGGAAGTTAGAATTAGTATATGTACATATATATTTTGTTTAGCAATAATTTAAACATTATATAGTTTTTTTTTTAAAAGATTGATAAAAATGAATCAAAATTACTCGAGTGGAAAATCAGGTTCAGATGTTGGTTTGAAGTTACCATCCCAAACCGAACCAAGTCTAATTGTGACTTGTGATTGGGTAAATATCCCCTGTTGATTGAGGGATTTCCTCGTATAGAATCACTAAATTGATGATTCCGCTAAATTTAATTTGCGAAAGAGATTGAACATCACAATTTTGTCACTGTTGCCAAACAAATTATCAAATTTTCTAGAACCTGAATGAAGATAACAGTTCATAATATGGATAGACCCAAGATGGAAGACCAAATTATTTACTGATTAATAGCTCATAATATGTAGAGAACTGAGTCGGGAGAACAAATTATTCACTAGACCGCCAAGTCTAAACATGAGAACAAATTTTCATTGAGATTATTCTGTTCTCAATGATTGCAGTGCCACTATTTTCACGACTAGGGTTTTATTTATAGTAAAAGTGGTTATGGTACATATTGTAACAAAATTTCAGATTTAACCTTTCAATTCAACATATCTGTTAACCGTCCACTGGGCCACGAGGACACATTAGCAATGTGATTTTAAAGTTCTCTAACGTCTGGTTGACAGAATATCAACTAACAAACTTAGTTCTATCTAGTGGTTCTATTATCCAGGCATCGAGCGACTGGCGGAATAAAACAAAAAAACATAATTAATTTTTTTTTCCGGATATGGTTGACAGGTTTCGAGTAACAGAAACAATAATATTTCTTCATCAATGGACAATTTTGTTAACCAAATACTGAGCCACTAGTATAACAAGCAAGCAGAGTTTAGGAGAAACAAGTCCCTGCCATTGATTAACTTCCGTTGATTAACATAAAAGATATAACGCTGCTACTCGTGCATTTGTACTTTTAGAAATTCCATTGATGAGTAGAGAAGACATAGTGTTTCTATCAAATGGGATTTTCTCAAGCGAACAACTAAGATTGTCTTTCAAGATTGACATTAAAGCAACATGTCACATAGTAAGTGAAGTCAATCAATGACAATGACAAGATGTTTTGATCTATGGTTATGATCTTTCAACCTAAATTTTCAACAGCCTCATCCACGCGAAGTCAAGCGATGAAAGCTCTTCCATGAAGGAAGGGACTTGAAGGGACTTGCTGCTCTACATGTATCCTTGTATTTGTTTTGTTTCTCTCATAAAAAGGTAATTTTTGAATTTTATTTTTTGATTTTAAGAATGAATTTTGAACTACACATTAGTATGGATTTTATGTTGAAATATTGTTACTTTGAAGAATGTTTTACCTAAGAGAGAGTTGAATAATATTATATTTAATTAGGCCCTATTGTGCCTTAGTAAAATTTGACCCTATTGTGTCTTGATAGTTAATTGTAAATTATTAGGGTAAAGTGACAGGTCGACCCATACCTAATTAGAGGATGACCATACCAATATTAATAAGAGAGGCCACTACCTCATTTGGACACACTCACCACACTAGCTTTGCAGGTGTGAAGAAGTGCACAAATCTTGGAGGAACTGCTAGTGCATCTAAGTGTGACGTCAAGGAGGGTTCTTGGTCTATGTCTTGGTATTTATTACTTAAGTGGTGCGGTGTTCTTCCTAGTGAAGGAGTAGAGGAGGATCTTATGTTCGGTCTTTGGTCTATCTATATCGAGGAAGTTTTTGATGGGTTTTCTCCCCCATGAGGGTTTCCCAAGATAATCTGCGTGTCTCTATTGTTTCTGTGATTGCCTCTCTTTCAATGATCTTATTTATACAACTAATGTGCTAAATGATTATAATAATAAAGAAGAAACGTAATTGTTAGTTGTATAATTAAAACTTTAGCATGGTATCAGAGCAGGCCTAAAAGAGACCAATTCACAATTTATAAAGAATTAGCTAGCCTCAATGCACCCTCTCCCAGTTTTGATTTTCAATGTTGTAGTTGTTGTAGAATAGGGTTTATGCATAAACCCTAAGTGTGACATTTTCCATGTTGGAGAAGGACATTGAAGAAAGTAACCACACCTAGGAAATCTCCAGCTACCTTTAGATTAAAAATTGCAACACCTTTGAAGTTTTAAAGGTTTGTTATAGCTCGCTGCTGATGTTGGATGGTGCCACTACCTGTTGATGCTGTCAGAGGTATGTACTTACATATTTTTAAACTGTATCATTATTTTAAAGGGTACTTGTAGGAGAAAGGATCTTTTGTCTAAGAAAAAATCATAGATCCAAAATGATCTAAAATCCAGCACATTCAGAGGAGCTATGCACCCCAGGTTTGTTTACTTTGATATGCCTCTACTTGTTATGGAATTATTGTGATCTTATGAATATCTAGGTTTCATTCTGATCCGTTGAAGTTATCATACTAACCACTGGTCAAAATTAAATTCAAAGTATTAGATTGATTAAATTTGAGATTATAGAGTCTATTCCCTAACTCAAATTTCTGTCAAGATATCATATTGTCTTAGTATAGAGGACAGGTTGAATAAAATACTTGTCATCTTGAGTGAAGGAGACTCAGAAGAAAAACAACAACACTCATTCTTGAGGATAAGACTCCAGGTTCCATGTTTGATTGATTAAATTGATAAGATTCAAATTTGCACATATGAAGTTTGATAATTGCTAAAAACTATAATTGTGATAGCAAACTTTGAAAAGTTTATTATTGAATACTTGGTAGCAAGTGAGAAATATCGAGATAAATGCTTATTGTAATTATTTACTTGATATAACTGACATCTCCAGGAGAAACTTCTTGTTTTGTTTCTAGGTTACCATGGAGGAATGATTGATCACAACACTGGAAGAGTGTTGCTCTCATTTCTTATTATTATATTTCTTACTTTTGACCCTTGTTCCAGGGAAGTCACAAGTGATAGCTCTAAATGAGCTATTGTGATTATTGTTTTATTATTATTATAAAGAGTATTATTCTTGTTTGTTGTTTCTCCCTTGTTGTTCTTGTTCCGGGAAGGTCACAGGTGATAACCTTGAGGAAGCTATAGTGATGGTTGCAGGAGGCAACATATTAGATGAGACATAGAGCGAACTATGCAAATTGTATACATGACCATATACATCCATGTACCAAAGAAGACGAGGAAGAAAATACTTTTGAGATATAGAGTATCTCATATGGAGATTGATTGTAAGGAACATAAGGCTCCAAAGATGACCTAAAATTAGAATAGAACTCACAATAGACTTGGTCAATGGATAATGAAGCCACCTTGACAAGAAGTAGAATTCGTTTGAAGTCTGACTCAACTTTTCATATTAAGACTTGGTATTCAACACCAAGTATATCCTGCAGAGACTGTGAAGTTTTTGTAGACTCGGAAGAAATCAAGACTCAGAGTAAGCCTGATCTTAAAAATGATCAAATGTTAAAAAGAGGCATCTTCCAAGACTTGTAGAGAGATGCCATGAGTTGAGAAGACTAGATCGTAGCTTCAAAGACCTCTAGGACACATGAAATCTCCTGAGAAGATTCCCTTGTTTCAATGACAGAGGAGGAAGCCAGTCAAAAGGACTGGGATATGTATTTTTCCTTGAGACCAGAAGGGAAGTCGATGGTGACTTCCAAGATTGATTTAAGAGATCAAGCATGCTGGAGATAACAATATAAAGATGTAGAAAGCCTGATTTGTGTCTAGAGGATTCTCCTAGCAAAAGGGAGACGACTATGACGAGACACTTGTTCCAGTAATCAAAAGAAGTATATATAGAACAAACATGATTCATTAAAAGAAGTCTACACAATATGAGATTCAGAGGGAGCATGTATGACAATCCCTATATTTGAGATTGAGTTATCTCCAGTTCTAGTTGGTGCAGTACATTAGTTGGGCCATGGCAAAAAGACTACAATAGAAGATTGAGTTACCTCCAGAGAAAGAGGATAACCTACCCTCAATGTCATTCATTGAGCCACTCTCAGTTTCAGATGAAGCTATTTCCTTGATAGAGTAGAGGAGTTACTCTCAGAGTTCAACAACCATAGTGAGAATAAAGTAGTTATTCTCAAATTAAAAAATAATAGATGGAGGTGTAGAGTCTCGTTCCCAGAGGAACAATTGTAGAGAGAAGAGGAGCTACTCTCATGCAGTGAGACAGATAGTGCTTTGCAGAAAGCACATAGAGATAGCACATGATTTTTGATATTGAGTTGTAGCTAAGCAAGTGTAGCAAGTTGGTACAATGTAATATGAAAATTTGGTTTTGAAGTACAGGACATTAAGACTCATGTCTGCAAGTTTAAGCAAGCTACAAGAGCTTGGTATGGCAGGATTGATAGTTTTCTGATGAGCTTGGGATTTACCAAGAGTAAACCTGATCCCAACCTTTACTTCAAAATTGAGAATGATGGGCCAGTTTTATTGCTGCTATATGTGGATGACTTATTCTTGAAAAATAAAGAAAATCTCATCACATATTGTAAGAAGAAGCTTGCCTCTGAATTTGAAATGAAGTACCTAAGAATGATGCATTATTTATTAGGTCTTGAAGTTTGGCAGAGCCCAAAGAATATATTCCTTAACCAAGAAAAGTATGTAGTTGAAATACCTAAAAAGTTTGACATGTTGGAATGTAAAGCCATGGCCACACCCATGGAGACAAATTTGAATCGCCTGGTTGATACTTTGTTAGAGTTAGTTGATGCTACTCTATACAGAAAAATTATTGGTTCGTTGATGTATCTGACGAATAACATGCCAAATATATTCTTTGTTGTGGAGCCCAGACGTGTTCACCTTGTAGCTACAAATCATGTGATGAGATACCTTAAGAGTACGTTGGATTATGGTCTCTGTTATACTAGAGATCACGACTTCATACTGTATGGTTATACTGATTCAGATTGGGTTGGAAGTGCTTCAGACAGAAAAATCTCTTCAGGATGTTGTTTTAGTTTGGGGTCATCCATGACTTCATGGAAAAGAAAGAAGCAATCCAATATTGCTCTCAGCATGACAAAAGAAGAGTACATTGCATCATGTTCCACCAGTCGTGAAGCCATATGGATTTGTAAGTTGTTGATAGGTCTATTTGATATGGAGATGGAAGCTACCATGATTCTATGTGATAACCAAAGTTTCATAAAGATGACAGAGAACCCAGTGTTTCATGATAAGACAAAGCACATAGATATCCCGTATTACTACATTTGTGACATGGTGCATAAGGGAATTGTAAAGCTCCAATATGTTGGCACAGATGAGTAGGTTGCAGATGTGTTGACTAAGCCTCTGTCTCGTGTGAAGTTTAAGTACTTCCGAGACAAGCTTGGTGTAGTCTGAAAAGACCTCCCCCGAAGGGGGGAGTGATGCTAATAATACTATGGTATCCTGACTAACAACAAGTAGCTCAGTTAGGATTTTATATCCTAGAGGACTGATCATCCTTGGGAATATCCCGAAGGTTCGATAAGGACGACATGTCAAAGTACATGTGCATGCATATGCTATCTATGGTTAGTAGTGGTAAGGACGGCTAGAGTACCATGTGGTAGCTTGTTAGGATTTTATATCCTAGGAAATATTATGATTCCCAGGCAGATCCCGAAGGTCCGGTAAGGACCGTCTGTTAGAGTACCACAGATGTTTTTGTTGATGCACCTGCCTCATTTTGTTGCCACATATAGATGTTGATGTTCCAGCTTTGTGTTATTGATGTTGTTGTTCCAGCTTCATGTTGTTGGTGATGTTGATGTTCCAGCTTCATGTTGTTGATGATGATGATGTTATTCCAGCTTCGTTTTGTTGATGTTGATGTTCCACCTTCATGTTGATGATGATGATGATGTTACTCCAGCTTCGCGATGTAGATGATGATGATGATGTTCAGTTTCTACTGATGTTGATGTTGAGAAAAAAATTCGATGACCTATAGATATGACCAATAGTGCTCCCGATGTTAATGACGATGTCCCCTCCTCTTGATGATGTATTGAGTCCAGTCAGTTGTTATTAATGTTGTCAGTAGAATACCCTTCTTGTTAAGGGGGAGTGTTGAAGTATTGTTACTTTGAAGAATATTCTACCTAAGAGAGAGTTGAATAATATTATTATATTATATTTAATTAGGCCCTATTATGCCTTAGTAAAAATCAACCCTATTGTGCCTTGACATTTAATTGTAAATTAAGAGGGTAAAGTGACAAGTTGGCCCAAACCTAATTATAGGTTCGCGAGACCACTATTTATAAGAGAGGCTAGTGCCTCATTTGGACACACTCACCACACTAGCTTTGCAATTATGAAGAAGTGCACAAGTCTTGGAGGAACCGTTATTATATCTAAGTGTGACGTCAATGAGGGTTCTTGGTATGTGTCTTAGTATTTCTTGGTTACTCTTCCTAGTGAAGGAGTAGAGGAGGATCTTATGTTCAATCTTTGGTCTATCTATATGGAGGAAGTTTTTTCTTGGTTTTCTCCCCCATGAGGGTTTCCTAGGATAATCTGTGTGTCTCTATTGTTTTTGTGATTGCCTCTCTTTCAATGATCTTATTTATGGAGCTAATGTGATAAATGATTATAATAATAAAGAAGAGCCATAACTGCTAGATGTATAAGTAAAACTTCAAAATTTCAGACACTTCATTTTAATTTATTTTTGTGTGAATCACTGAGTGTGAGTTTTGACATGCACGTCAACACGGATTCCAGACACTCACAAATGGTGTGACATGTTCAACTTTAACGTCTGGCCAACAACGTTTAACTTGTGTGTATGTGACACAAAACTAATATTTAATCCCTTCCTAGGGCGTACAGCAAACTGAATATGACTGTCGAGTATTTAGGAGCGGTCTTAAAAATCATGTGGCTTCTGCCATAGTTTTCGTCATGCCTTTATCTAGGCTCTTTGATTCATCTATAAAAACCGATACCCATTGGATGCCATTGTATGAAGTTAAGAATCGACAATGTTAATTGCGGAAACTCCAAATGCATGCTCGATAATAATAAGTACCAATGCATGCTTGATGAGAAGTACCAATGCATGCTTGATAATAATGGTGCCGATCATTTTCTCCATTGGTGCCATTCCCATATAATTTGTATTTCTATTATTTTGTTCAACATCCATATACATTTATTCGACTGATCGAAATTCCGAACATTAAATCCATTTTAAGCTAGATATTGTTTGGCTTTTCCGTGTGTTTGTTGACTGTTATATGTGGCAATTAATTGGTTACTATAGTGGCTTGTTTCAGTCTGCAATATTAAACACAATGAAGAATGCCGCTACCTGGAAACGAGAAAGCTTGCTCCCAATTTTTCCATTCACGGGCTGTGGCCCACCTACAAAAATGACACTGGGCCATAGTACTGTGATCCCTCCCATAAATTCAACTTCTCAAAGGTGCCACTAATTTTATGTATTCCCTTAATAATGTATTATTCGTACGTTCAAATAAAATTTGTAACTTTTTCTTATATGATCCTGGCAGTTTATATATATAAATAAAACATTGTGTCAACCTATATATATTGATATAAATTAATATCTAAATGTGAACTTTAAAATAAGATCTTGGTAGGCAATGTAGGCAATGGTGATATGTACTAAGACAAACTTTGTGGTGGGATCGTATGAACTTATAAGAATTACCTTGATTTTATTTTGAAAGATTCCTCGGTGCATGGCAAATTATGTGGTGGGATCTTATCAACTTATATTAGTTACCTTGATTTTTTTAAAGATTCCTCGGTGCATGGCAGGGTAGTTCTTTATTCAATGAATAGTGAAACTTAGTACAACTAAATGCATAGACATAGTCAACGGGTATTTTATTTTTGGGAGAAACTTAAATATGGAAATATCTGGAATCAGGTTTTATCTTAGGTTGATGCAAATTAAATCTTATACTTGAATCAGGTAATAAATCTTATACTTGATGGATGGTTTAAAATGGATTGAAATATTATTTGGTATTTGCATTGTAAATGTCTTGTCTAAACATAGTTTTCTATATTTTTTTTAATTAAATATATTATATTTTGAATTTCTCATTTGAAGTGTTTCATACTTTTTCAATTAAATATGTTATATTTTTATTTGAGGTGTTTCATACTTTTTCAATTAAATATTTTATATTTTGAATTTCTTATTGGATCTCGCATATAACACTATGATAGTTATATTACGATCAAAGATTTTTCTAAATTGATTAAATTATTACATTGCATGAAAATTGATTAAAGTTTTCAATTAAATATGTTATATTTTGAATTTTTAGTTGGATTTCACATTTAATATTTTAATATTGATGTTATATTATGATTAAAGATTTTTCTTAATTGATTGAATTAATGCATTTGGGATTTAATATTTTAATATTAATGTTATATTATGATTGAAGATTTTTCTTAATTGATTGAATTAATGTATTTGGGGTGATAGATTAATGCATTGTATTAATGTATAGTTTTGGATAAGATATTGTTTTTATCAAAGAACCTAGTTTTATAAAATAGTTTTGTATAAATTGGCTAAAATATGGTTAATTATAATGGTCTTTTAATTACAAGGATTGTATTTATCCTTACTTTTAAAAATAGGGAGTCTTTGAGTCTATGGTTTAGGGAAAACTTGATTGATTGTTAAATTGAAGTGTTTGTCTATGTGAGGGATAAGGATAGGTCCTATAATTTTTCTTTTTGATAGGCTTTAATATCCTTAACTTTTCCTTTTAGAAATTGATTAACCCCAAACACTATGTCTTCTAAAAATAACTTCTTCCTCTATAAAATGTTTGAATATTGCTTATAACACTAAAAGATTTGTAATTTTTTTTTTTAAATTTTACAAACTAAAATATATAATTAACTAAAAACTATTCCATTTCTCAATAAAATCATATTATTTTATTTTTATTTTATAAACTAAAATATATATTAAACTAAAAATTAATAAATAATGAAATATATAAATAACAATAATAATAAAATTTATATTTTAATGTAAGGATTATCTGTTCTTAAATTTCATATAATTTGAAAGCATTTGTCCACAACATTCAAAATTCAAAATAGGTACTATTTACAACACTTAGGTTTGACACCATAGTGCTTAAATTACCCATTTTATGAAAGCATTTGTCCACAACACTCAAAATAGGTACGATTTACGACACTTAAGTTTGACACCATAGTGCTCAAGTCACCCATTTTAGGAACGACTTTCTCCTATAATGTGTTGGAAGATTGTGGACCGCATATTCAACTTCTTCCTGGGGGCTTATTAGTTTTATTGGCGATAGCATGACATGAATTGAAACTTTAATTTAACTGAATATGCTTTATGGCATCTCCTTTCTAAACAGTTTATGTTTTAATGTTTATTTGGATGTTAGTAAATTTCATTTATATTATTTTTAATAATTTATTGTTAAATTAAAATTAATTTTTTTTATGATATTAAGTAGTAATAACTAAATAATTTTATTTTTTAAAAATATTTTATATTATCTAAAATTTTTATGCATACTTTCCCATCATACAAAACCAAATTCTCAAAGTATAGAGTATGCATACTTTCCCATCATTCAAAACCAAATTCTCAAAGTATAGATTGCAATAACTCATAGATTCAACATTTAAATGAGAATTTTATTATGCTAAGGATAAAATTACAATGGGGAGAGATATACACAGTCTTTGTGTATTATTACTCAGTCACAATACAAAATTGCAGAGGCCTATTGATACCATTTCATGCTTCCATGTTTTCTTTCCACATTCTATTTTCCCCACTTCTTTACTACATTTCTTTTCCCCCTTTTATACTTCCCCTTATTCCCATTTCCTTGTATCCTTCTTTGTTCCCTTTACGGTTACTATACTTAGCCATATTTCAATTTGCAGGCTTTCATTTCCATCCACTTACTCATTTCAAAAGTCAATTTCAACACTTAGACTTTTTCTTCAATTTCATGGGTTCGCGGGTTCAAATAGTCACTCTCCATTTTTCGTGACCCTCACTTTGCACTTCAAGATACATGATCTACATTTCGACCATCACTTAACCTTTAGCCTTGTCGCGGGTGGCGGGTTCCAAAGTATTTTGCTTTTCATGCAATCGAGTCTGACCGACCATTCCTCCACACTTAGTATATTTTTTATCATCTATACAACCGCGGGTTGGCAGGTTCACAGAAATATTATATTGAAACTCTCTCACACATCCCCACCATTTTGTTTCTTTTCCCAATACGCATTAAGTATCGTTTAAATGTTAACAATTTTTGTGCAGGCCCCGAAAATATCGTCATTAATGGCAAAAGGCTCGAGGAATTATTCATTAAAATCTCATTTAATCTTCATTTTCCAAGGGATCAAAATATCATTATCTTTCTGAAAAGGTTTATTTGAGATCATTATCCAACTGAAGAAATAGTTCCATTAACCTATGACAACATGAGCTAGATAGCATTTTTGTGGTGACACTATGAATATTTTTTTCCGTAAAGATCAAAACTTCTAGTGGTCGAGAGCATATTGGTATTATTCCTCCTCTCCTATTGCACGAAAAGATCAAAATGTAATTTGGACACCTGGAATTGCTCATGTTGGGTGTGTTCCTGATGTTTTCGATTGTAAGGAAATGGTTGTATGGTGTGTGGAAAAGTACGCATAAAATCAAAGAATCATATAGCTCTAGGATCATTCTCCAATTTATTTTTCACCTCAAGTCTTCCACAAGATGTTAAAGCTTCCATAGCCGACTCTTATTTTCAAAGGTGAAGATTGCAGATAATTATTGAATAAATATAACAATGGGATTGACCTCTTTCTAGAATATTTAGAGAATCTTGCATCTGTCCCAATAGACATAACCATAATTCAGGTTGAATCTCTAAAAATTACCTATCAAGAAATTGCATGGCTATTTACCAGAGTGGCAGGTCAGGAAAACACTGCTTCTATATCTCGAATGATTTTATATATTATGTATTTTACAGTTCAAGAACATGTCATTTTTTATTGGGGAAATCTCATTTCTATCCAAATCTCTTCCCAATTATCACACTACAAAAAATATAGAAAATTCTTTATGGCCTCTTATTTGATATTTTCTATTGTGCATTGTTGACAATCCCCAAACTTAACTATCAGTAAAATGATAAATTGCGAAACAAATCACGTTACCTTTTGGTATCAAGCATTGTGGAGGCATAAAACCCTTTTGTTTTTTTATAATAATGATTTTGTTTCAGTCTTCAAAAAACTTTTGTTGGGTGAAAACACTCCAATGATATCTGTTGAAGATACCAAATTTTTAGAGAAAAAGGGGACAATAGAGAAAATGGAGAATCACAGTATCATAAAGATATTTTACTCAAAAGAAAATCCTTATTTTCTCCCGTATTATGTACCTGATAAATTATTTATTATAGAAGTGAGGAGGCAATATAACTTTTGGTTGCACTTTTTCCATGAAAAGAGGAAAAAACAGTTTATTCTCGTGCCATGGAAGATTAGAGAGTTTATTTTTCAGAAATATAAATAAAATTGATGAATTTGCAAATAATTTTAACATTATGAATTTAAAGTATACTGAAAAGATCAAAGGTTTTGATCTGAACAAAGTCTTTGTTGGACATATGATATTAGTAGTGTTCAATAACGCTTTCATTCAAAATGTATTGAACAAAGAAGAAGAAGTTAATAACCAAAGAGCTCATGTACATAACACTAGCGATTTAGAAACATTACTTAGCAGTAATGATCTTTACAAGCAAAGGGGAAAAAGTCCCAGTGAAAGAAGTTCTCAATCTCCAGTTGTGACTCCTAAGAACACTACCTCTAGGAGCAGTTCTCCAATGACCCACCCAATTAAAAACACTTTCAACAATAGTTCCAGTGGAAGGGGAGAGAATAATCCTCCCTCTGGAAAAAATGAAAGTTTACACAAGTTTCCCGTGAGAAAGAAGAGAAAAAACTCAGTGCAAGAGGAAGAAAATAATCTTATAGAAAATGATATCCAAATATTTTCCTTGGAAGATATGGAACTTGAATCAGACATTGAAAAAGTATTTCCTGCAATAGAACAACATGAGCATATTGCTCAGTAATATTCTTTACTGGAAGTTATTGGGAATTAGACCTTTAGTGAAGAACAATTCTTCACTTTTCAAAGTGTTGTTTTTGAAAGACAATCTAAAAATCTAATTGTAGAAATAATTGACCAAAAAAATAAAAAAAGAAAGGCCCACTCAGAGTTCGACCTAAAGTATATGTGATCGTCCCAGATTTCCAAAATTCATAATGCAACCGGGGGTGCACTTGATTACTCTATTGATGGTCTACAAGTTGAGAATGCAAAATTAAAAGAGAAGATCAAAGAATTGGAAACTTCCTTGATGCCTCTTCCCATCCTAACTATTCCTTTGACAAAGATTAAACCAACTACACCTCGTATTAAGTTAAAGGAATCTTCAAGTTTTCTCACAACGGTCCGAAATTATGTTGAGAAAAATATTAAAAAGAGAATGGCATTGATAATAGAGGCCTGGGAGGTATCAAAAAATATTGTTTATTTTGGTTCAAGGGCACATGCATTTCATGTGTATATCCAAGATGATTTTAAGAATGAAGAAGGATTTTACACAAATGTTGTTTTACCATTTGGGATAAAAGTCTCAAACCTGACAGAAATGAAATGGAGGGAATAATATTTTCCTTCTCCTAGTCAGATCAAATAGTTGAATGCCTGCTGGAAAGAAAAGATCAAGAATTTGAGAAACATTTTCCAAGAATGCACTGAAGCTATAGTGAAAAGAGAAGAATTATTCAAAAGGCTCACATAGACATATTTAGCAGGAAACACTGGTGAGGTGCAAGATCCTAAATTAATTTTCAATTCAATGTTTATGACAAGGCAACAATTTTATGAACACGTGGAGATATTAAAGGGATTATTTGCTGAGAAATTTAATGGCATAATTTAATATGGTGAAGAAGAGATAGATAATTGGTTTATCGATTATTCTATGAAAAATCAAGATATTGAGGAGTCAATCCATGACATTTCTCATGACCTAAGAGATTTAGAAGGTGAATTGTTTAATATGAAAATTAGGCATGAAATAAATGTTGCACCAATGAGGAATTACATTGAATATTGGTTTAAGATGGAAATCGATAAATTAACTAAAGAGGGCCAAGAAACAACATTTGAGAGAATTCTTATAATCGTCAATGAAGAAAATAAAAGGAAAACAACAAGCAAGTAAAAAATGAGAGATATCGTCATAGTAAGTTTAATCTGATCACATTTTTCTTTCCTTATCAATTTTTTATCCAATTACTTTGTTTATTTGATTATAAAAGTTTAACCAAAATCTGATAAATTCTTCTTGTCTTCCTTCTAGGTATTGCTACTCTGCCTTCGCTCACCGACTTCTCTCTACAATCTATTTCTTTTTTTATATTTACTTTTATGGTCTGTGGGGGCCCTAATCCCAATCCTCTGGATAAACACATTTTAATTTCAAAGTATTGTAATAGACTTCACTATTTTTCAGAAATCCCAATAAAACTAAGTCACGATTAGTTTTGATGGTGTTTTATAACTCTGGGTTTTGAGTATAAAATATTTGAGATTGGTCTATCATTTTCTTCCTTTGAGCTCCACATGTGTCTACTCTATTAAAGTTATCTTATGTGTACAAATCATCTTCTTTTATTTTTATGTGTGATCACAAATATTTGTTTTCATTATGATGGATGTGAAGAAATTTTACTTATGTTTTCAAATATGTGATGTATGAGGTTCATGGTCATCTCTTAGGAATTCTCTTTAAAATAAAACATTTTATTTTCTGCAACTTTTATCTTTCTTTGAATATAATAGTGGAATTTCTCAAAGTCCTATATCATTTTGGAAAACTATAATTCAAATAATATCATAAAAACGGAGAGTACCACATCTATACAAATGCAGGAGGACTCATATCCTCTTGAGTTTTTCCTTTCAGTCTTGACGGATTCAAATGTCAACATTTTTGGCGACCATACTGGGAAACCAACTGAAAATTTGAAATATCGATTAACATTTTTTAAAATACATGAATTTGCCTCAGGCTGATCAACCCCAGTTAGAAATTGATTTGAATAATAAATGAAGTGTTTTGCATCAGCTATATAATCTTGTAATAACAATAGTTGAAACCAAGGAATAATTGGAAAGATCTTGGTAGATATTGGTCCAAGAATAAGAAAGATAAATCCTTCGAAAACAAAGGAGAGAGGAAAGACAAGATCGAAGAAATGAAAGACAAGCTCGAAGAGCACAAGAATTATGCTGGAATTGAAGCTGGACAAATACTAGGGACCTATTACTAGAAGTAAAAGAAATCAAATGCATATTTTAGGAAGCAAACAATATATTCTTCAAATACCTCCAAACATGGCAGGAAGAAATGAAGAAAGGAATGAAGAACCATGAGAAGAACCATGAAGAGAATCTCATGAATAAAGAAAAGGAGGCAGAGGAGGTGGTGGAATAAATCAAGAAGGGCCAAGATTTGGAAACCGGAGAAGAATAAGAGAATGCCCCCTCGGTATTCAAGATGAGAAATATGACCTCCTTATTCTCCCTAAGGGTACTCTAAAAGAATTTTCCGGAGACAGAACAATTGATGCCAAAAGACACCTTAATTTATTCCTAGATGTTTGTGATTTTCATCGTGTTGAAGCTGATGATGTGATAGTAAGGTTGTTTCTTCAAACCTTATTGGGACAAGATTATGAATGGTACACGACATTACCCACTATATCAATTGTTTTATTCAATGATATTGAAGCCATGTTTCTGACTATGTTCGCTCCCCACTCGCATATCATACTCTTCTCACTAATTTCACCCAGATTGGTTTGAAGAAAAATGAGAGAATATGAGTTTTCAATATCAGATTCAATAAAACTCTGAGTAATATTCCAAAAGATAAAAGGCTGAATGACCCAGTGACACTTGGTTTTTATAAAAATTCCATGCCTCCAAATGTGAAGTTCGCTATTAGAACATATAAAATGGATGCCCTAGAGGAAGTAATGAATGTAACCACGAATATGGAAGAAATCATGATTGAAACAGGTGTTGACCCTGATATCATCATGGGAAAAGAATAGAGCAAAATGAGAAGCCTGAATATCAATGAACAAGGAGCCTCTAGTTCGAGAAAGAATAAAGAGAAAAAGTCTCAACCGATTCAAAATCAAGTCACTGGAGGATGGTTTTTTAAGGGAACCATACCAGATGTGAAGGTAGACCCTGTTGCGACACAAGAAACTAAGCTAAGGATTAATATTGCATAAATGAATAGAAGCATAAGGAAAATGAAAAATGAAATAACCAGATTGAGAAGGGGTGATAATTATGTAGCAAATCCGAGAATGCCAGTCAAATAACAGAGAAGGAACCTTCCCCAAGAAAATAGAGTGAGGTTTGAAAATATTGATAATTAACAAAGACAAAGGGTTCCCAGGAAATCAGTTCCAAATGTAGTTGTTATGGATGAGATATATGATGAACAAATAGTTGAGCAAGAAAATGATTATTTACCTGAGGAAAATTTTGGAACTGTACAGGCAGACGGATGCAAGATGTCCATGTATATATTTGAATAAAATGACAATGACCTTGACTCGCAAGAGAATGTTTCCAAAACACATGCGTTTGTAAATAAATCCAAAAATAAAGATGATTCTGAAAAGGAAAAAGATAAAGATAAGAAAAGGTGAATGAGAAAGAGGCCAATAATAATGTGATAAATAACAGTAGAACCAAAAATCAACATCTGGTATCAAACCATCCCTATATGAATATAACGTTGTAGAGGATTTGAGTAAGATGAGGATCATTCTTCCCTTCATAGAAGTGGTGAAGATCAGAGGGAAAATATTTTGACATTGTTGGATGACCCATATGGAAGAATGGATGCCGTTTTCATAAGTCCAAGGCAAAGAAAAAACACATCAACCATCAAGTTGAGAGGTAAAGCCCCACCTTTCTATAATTCAATTGAGAATCATGATGCTGCACTTCACAATTGTTTAGTTGAAACTGGTGCAACAAATAATATTATGTCATTGGTGGTCATGGAGGCGCTCGGTATGAGCTGCACCAAATATTATGAAAAAAGAAAAAGAATTTATTCAATTGATTCTAGGTAGGTGCCAGCTTATGGAGGGATCAAATATTTTTATGCTTGGATCATTGTTGCTCCTCATATTATTATAGTTTTCAATATTGTTGTGGTAGATCTTCCTCTTGCATATGGAGTTGTCCTAGGAAGAGATTGGTATTGGTAATCTATGATCAGAGGCTACATAATGAATGATGGAAGTTGCATGATGTTTCCAGATAAATATGGAGCAATGATCAAGGTTCCTTGTGAACCCAGGAGGTCATTTTCCTTAAAAAATAAGGATAATGAACTAGTGGAAAATTATCTAGATGTTGTGATTGGAAACTATACAATCCTAGACATGGAGCAAATTGAAGACATGGAGAATCAAGGAAATTGTTTTAAGGGTTACTAGAGGATGTCATTTGATGGATCCTGCTCAAGTTCGGGGAGTGGAGTTGTAATTGTCCTTATAAACCCAAAAAAGATTGTGCATCCACATGCTATTAGACTTTAATTTGCATGCACCAATAATGAGGTAGAATATAAGGCTTTGATTCAAGGAATGATTCTCACACAATTAATGAATATAGAACATTTGATTGTGACTAATGACTTTGAGTTGGTAATAAATCAAGTTACCCAGATATATGAGATTAAAAAAGAAAGACTCAAATTATATTTCAAAAGAGTTAATGAATTGATGGAATATTTTAGATCTTTTCACATTTCTTTCATCCCAAGGGATAAAAATCATAAGGCATATTCATTATCTTTGGTGGCTTCATTTTTGAACCCAGATGATGTTCAGAGAAAAACATATTTTCAAGTAAAAATAATATTTCAACCTTTTGTACCTGGCAATCAAGAGTATTTACAAGTGTTTCAGAATGATGACAAATTATAATTTTTTTTGGTGAATGATGATGAAGATGAGGATAATGACATTGTTGTTGTTCCAAATAATTGAATTCAGTCAAAGTTCCTTTTTACAAGAGCTTATTATGCTAATAATCTCCTGGAAGAAGTATCACTCTGAAAAGTCCAAGAAAAAGAAAGATTAATATTGGAACTGATAGTTCCCAAAAATATGTCAACTTGGGAGTTGATTGCACAGTTGATGAAGTAGAGAAATATATCGCACTTTTTAAAGAATATCTTGATGTGTTCGCATGTATTTATGATGATTTGAAGGCATATGATAAAATAATATTTCAACACATTATTCTTTTGAGAGAATGAACAAATCATGTCAAGCAAAAGATAAGGATGATGAACCCAAAATTAAAGCCACTAGTAAAGGTTGAATTGGAAGAATTAAATAAAGTTGGATTAATATACCCCATTCGACACTCTGATTGTCTTTCAAATCCTGTGGTTGTGAGAAAAAGGACTGAGGAGATTCGAATCTGTGTAGATTTCATGGACCTTAATAAATCAAGTGTAAAGAATAATTATCCTTTGCCTAATATGAAATTTCTCCTCCAAAAAGTGATGGGATCATCTTGTATGTCCATGTTAGATGGTTTTTCTGGGTATAATCAAGTCATGGCTTTTGAGGAATAAAGAGCAATGACAACTTTCATAACACCTTGGGAGACATATCCATATGCTTGGATGCCCTTTGGTTTAAAGAATGCAGGAGTTATAGTTCAAAGGGCTATGGATCATGCTTTTGGGGGTTTGATAGAAAAATTCATGGTGGATTACCAAGATGATTTAACGGTACACTAAAAAACTAGGAGTGATCATATTCATCACCTAAGGAAAGTTTTTTATAGATGTATATTATATGGTGTTTCTTTAAATCCCAAAAAGTGTTTATTTGTTGTG
>ML806872.1:272595-292356 GCA_009831015.1 Picea engelmannii
TCCAGTTCTAGTTGGTGCAGTACATTAGTTGGGCCATGGAGAAAAGACTACAATAGAAGATTGAGTTACCTCCAGAGAAAGAGGATAAGCTACCCTCAATGTCATTCATTGAGCCACTCTCAGTTTCAGATGACGCTATTTCCTTGATAGAGTAGAGGAGTTACTCTCAGAATTCAACAACCACAGTGAGAATAAAGTAGTTATTCTCAAATTAAAAAATAACATATGGAGGTGTAGAGTCTCGATCCTAGAGGAACAATTATAGAGAGAGAAGAGGAGCTACTCTCATGTAGTGAGACAGATAGTGCTTCGTATAAAGAACTTAGAGCTAGCACATGCTTTTTGATATTGAGTTGTTTCTAAAAAAGTGTACGAGGTTGGTACAATGTGATGCGAAAATTTGGTTTTGAAGTACAAGACATGAAGACTCATGTCAACAAGTTGAAGCAAGCTCCAAGATCTTGGTATGGCAGGATTGATAGTTTTCTGATGAGCTTGGGATTTAGCAAGAGTAAACCTGATCCCAACCTTTACTTCAAAATTGAGAATATGGGCCAATTTTATTGCTACTATATGTGGATGACTTATTCTTGAAAAATAAAGAAAATCTCATCACATATTGTAAGAAGAAGCTTGTCACTGAATTTGAAATGAAGTACCTAGGAATGATGCATTATTTATTAGGTCTTGATGTTTGGCTGAGCAAAAAGAATATATTCCTTAACCAAGGGAAGTATGCAGTTGAAATACCTAAAAAGTTTGACATGTTGAAATGTAAAGCCATGGCCACATCCATGGAGACGAATCTGAATCTTCTGGTTGATACTTTGTTAGAGTTAGTTGATGCTACTCTATACTGAAAAATTATTGGTTCATTGATGTATCTAATGAATAACATACCAAATATATGCTTTGTTGTGGAGCCCAGACATGTTCACCTTGTAGCTACAAATCATGTGATGAGATACCTTAAGAGTATGTTGGATTATTTTCTCTGTTATACTAGAGATCACGACTTCATACTATATGGTTATACTGATTCATATTGGGTTGGAAGTGCTTCAGATAGAAGAATCTCTTCAGGATGTTGTTTCAGTTTGGGGTCATCCATGACTTCATGGAAAAGCAAGAAGCAATCCAATATTTCTCTCAGCATGACAAAAGAAGAGTACATTGCATCATGTTCCACCAGTCGTGAAGCCATGTGGATTTGTAAGTTGTTGATAGGTCTATTCGATATGGAGATGGAAGCTACCATGATTCTATGTGATAACCAAATTTGCATAAAGATGACAGAGAACCCAATGTTTCATGATAACACAAAGCACATAGAGATCCCGTATCACTACATTCGTGAAATGGTGCATAAGGGAGTTGTAAAGCTCCAATATGTTGGCACATATGAGCAGGTTGTAGATGTGTTGACTAAGCCTCTATCTGGTGTGAAGTTTGAGTACTTCCGAGACAAGCTTGGTCTAGTCCGGAAATACCTCCCTCGAAAGGGGGAGTGATGCCAATAATACTATGGTATCTTGACCAACAACAAGTAGTTCAGTTAGGATTTTATATCCTAGAGAACTGTTCATCCCTGGGAAGATCCCGAAGGTTCGATAAGGATGATATGTCAGACTACATGTGCATGTATATGCCAGTTGTGGTCAGTAGTGGTAGCTTAGTTAGGATTTTATATCATAGAGAAACTTATGATTCTTGAGCGGATATCGAAGGTTTCGTAAGGACGGTCTGTTAGAGTACCATGTGGTAGCTTGTTAGGATTTTATATCCTAGGAAATATTATGATTCCCAGGCAGATCCCGAAGGTCCGATAAGGACGGTCTGTCAGAGTACCACAGATTTTTTTGTTGATGCACCTGCCTCATTTTGTTGCCACATATAGATGTTGATGTTCCAGCTTTGTGTTCTTGATGTTGTTGTTCCAGCTTCATGTTGTTGCTGATGTTGATGTTCCAACTTCATGCTGTTGATGATGATGATGTTATTCCAACTTTGTTTTGTTGATGTTGACATTCCACCTTCATGTTGATGATGATTATGATGTTACTCTAGCTCCGTGATGTAGATGATGATGATGATGTTCAGTTTCTACTGATGTTGATGTTGAGAATTTTTTTTGATGATCTAGAGATATGACCAACAATGCTCCCGATGTTGATGACGATGTCCCCTCCTCTTGATGATGTATTGAGTCCAGTCAGTTGTTATTAATGTTGTAAGTAGAATACACTTCTTGTTAAGGGGGAGTGTTGAAGTATTGTTGCTTCGAAGAATATTCTACCTAAGAGAGAGTTGAATAATATTATTATATTATATTTAATTAGGCCCTATTATGCGTTAGTAAAAATCAACCCTATTGTGCCTTAACATTTAATTGTAAATTAAGAGGGTAAAGTGATAGGTTGGCCCAGACCTAATTATAGGATGGGGAGACCACTATTTATAAGAGAGGCTAGTGCCTCATTTGGACACACTCACCACACTAGCTCTGCAACTATGAAGAAGTGCACAAGTCTTGGAGGAATTGCTATTGTAGCTAAGTGTGACGTCAATGAGGGTTCTTGGTATGTGTCTTAGTATTTCTTCGTTAAGTGGTGCACTACTCTTCCTAGTGAAGGAGTAGAGGAGGATCTTATGTTCGGTCTTTGGTCTATCTATATTGAGGAAGTTTTTGCTAGGTTTTCTCCCCATGAAGGTTTCCCAGGATAATCTGTGTGTCTCTATTGTTTTTGTGATTGCCTCTCTTTCAATGATCTTATGATCTTATTTATGCAGTTAATGTGATAAATGATTATAATAATAAAGAAGAGCCATAACTGCTAGATGTATAAGTAAAACTTGAAAATTTCAGAAACTTCATTTTATTTTATTTTTATTTTATTTTTGTGTGAATCACCGAGGGTGAGTTTTGACATGCACATCAACACGGAGTCGAGACACTCACAAATGGTGTGACATGTTCAACTTTAACGTCTGGCCAACAACGTTTAAATTGTGTGTATGTGAGACAAAACTAATATTTAATCCCTTGCTAGGGCGTACAACAAACTGAATATGACTATCGAGTATTTAGGAGCGGTCTTAAAAATCATGTGGCTTCTGCCATAGTTTTCGTCATGCCTTTATCTAGGCTCTTTGATTCATCAATAAAAACCGATACCCATTGGATGCCATTGTATGAAGTTAAGAATCGACAATGTTAATTGCAGAAACTCCAAATGGGTATGATGAGAAGTATCAATGCATGCTTGATAATAATGGTGCCGATCATTTTCTCCATTGGTCCCATTCCCATATAATTTTGATTTCTATTATTTTGTTCAACATGTATATACATTTATTCGACTGATCGAAATTCCGAACATTAAATCCATTTTAAGCTAGATATTGTTTGGCTTTTTCTTGTGTTTGTTGACTGTTATATGTGGCAATTAATTGGTTACTATAGTGGCTTGTTTCATTCTGCAATATTAAACACAATGGAGAATGCCGCTACCTGGAAACGAGAAAGCTTGCTCCCAATTTTTCCATTCATGGGCTGTGGCCCACCTACAAAAACGACACTAGGCCATAGTACTGTGATCCCTCCCATAAATTCAACTTCTCAAAGGTGCCACTAATTTTATGTATTCCCTTAATAATGTATTATTGGTACGTTCAAATAAAACTTGTAACTTTTTCTTATATGATCCTGGCAGTTTATCTATATAAATAAAACATTGTGTCAACCTATATATATTTATATAAATTAAACATTAGAATAATGCCATAAAATAGACGCATTTACACTACAATTTTGTTGTTTTACGACATGTTCATCTATCTTATGCACATTCTCCATTTGTCTTATGTCATCTGTTCATTAGTAGGTTCCAGAGTTGCCACATAGTATTGGACGTGCCCACCCAGGTCAAAGGTTCGACTCAGTGCAACCTTGAGGAGATTTTGTTGGTTCGATGAAAGTTTGCAAAAGCATCTAAGGCAATAACAAAGCCCTACTACTTCATCTCGCCCATGCTCAGGTATTTGTAAATGCAATATAGAAAGGTCTCTTCCTACTTGGACTGAAATAACATATCTGCTCAAATCATTCAATGATAGACCGTGCCATAAAGTCCATGCACGAGCTTCTTTACTATTCAAACTTTAACTGCATATATGCAGAGCCGGAGAAAAAGTTATTCTTTATTTTCTTTGCCCTTTAATTCTGCAATGGAGATTCCTCTGTGTAATAACCGAAGTCAGCGGAGCTATGGCCAGATACTAAGGGAGGCCTCTGTAAGACTTGCTTTCTCTCCGCTCAAATTGCAACCACGAGACTCCAGAGACGATCGCGAGTTCGAGTCCTGCGATCAAGAATATTGTTCGTTGCCGAAGCGTCGAGGAGCATGTTTTTGGAAGAAAAGGAAGATTTTCATCCATAGCTATCGGTTTACCGTCAAGAAAATGGTCCCTGAGAGGGTTAAGGCCTCGTTGCAAAAGCTCTAGGCGACTTCACGAATGATTATGGCGGGAAAATAGTTTGATCCGTCAAGAAAATGGTCCCTGAGAGGGTTAAGGCCTCGTTGCAAAAGCTCAAGGCGACTGCACGAATGATTATGGCAGGCAAATATTTTGATACCTTTTTGTCCTCAGGGTTGAAGAGATTCGATTGATGCAAATAAGCATCGACATCTAAGAAAAAAAACGCAAAGAAGCATCGACATCTGAGAAACAAAACTGGTATGTATATCGCCCTCCTAAAATAAAAACCAGTCAGTCTTAGGTTTTAGAAATAAATTAGGAGAAATGTTAAAAATAATTCTAGAATAAAATGGGGTCTTTGCATGCTAATTCATTGATGAGATTTTGTTAAATTCAACATCCTGGTTGTGATGGTTGTTCCCTGGTGCTAGTTGTCCCCCTCCTTCGTCAGGCAGGCTCTTTTCTGCAACCGATGAGCTCTTCTCTGCAACCGGTGAACACATCAATAAACAAACGAGGTGGGCAACACATGAATTAAATTATAATCTGATGGTTAACATATTCATAACTTCCTTGTAGTTTTGAATGCATATGTTAACCTGTTAACTTTTTAACATTTACCTAATTATATTAAGAAATTACTGCAACATCATATAATTGTCATGTTTAGATTATTAACGAGCACTACTTCGACTTCTTCCTCAGCTGTCCATGCGTTTCATATTCCATGGCTGGCCGACCCACCTATTGCATGAGCATGGAGCGTTTCATTTTCGAGAGTGGATATCTTTCGACGTTTTCAGTCACAAGTTAGCGGCTATGCTAGTTAAAGGACAAAGAACCAACATGTGAACATGGTGGTGTAGGTTTACATGGTGTGTAGGTGGAAACTAAATAGCAAATGAACTATGAACTATGGAGTTATGGATTGAAGAAAACATTTATATAAACATTAAATGTTTGTGAAGTAACGTTAGATTCATTCCTAGTATTATTTCATATAGAAAAAAAATTAATATCTAAATGTGAACTTTAAAATAAAATCTTGGTAGGCAATGTACGGACCCTACCTCTAGAAAAGACCAAATAAGATCTGAAACTTAAAATTTACGATAAAAACATGAAATGAGATGAAAAAAATGTATAGTTTACCAAACTTATCATTAAAACAATAAAAATAAATTGATTTATTTGCCAAATTAATATCAAAACTGAAAATCAATTACTATAGTCCGTACCGGCCCTAAGGGCAGGCACTAATAAATACTTCTTTCTTTGAATTTAAAGCCGGTTCGATTAAACTTGGACATTGCTCAATTAACGATTTCATTAAATGTTTTATTATAGTGCCTCCAAATTTTTTTGTTACTTGACAGCTTTGGAGACAGTATAAGCAACCTAGGGACACATTAGCCATGTGCGTTTTAAGTTTTCTCCGGTCCGTTTGATGGAATATTCTTATAATGTAAAACTTCATTAAATAGTGTGGATTACAGATACTTATTTTACTATATTGATAATGGTGGTATATACTAAGACAAACTTTTAAATAGTGTGGATTACAAATACTTATTTTACTATATTGATAATGGTGATATGTACTAAGACAAACTTTGTGGTGGGATCGTATGAACTTATAAGAATTACCTTGATTTGATTTTGAAAGATTCCTCGGTGCATGGCAAATTATGTGGTGGGATCTTATCAACTTATATTAGTTACCTTGATTTTTTTAAAGATTCCTCGGTGCATGGCAAATTATGTGGTGGGATCTTATCAACTTATATTAGTTACCTTGATTTTTTTAAAGATTCCTCGGTGCATGGCAGGGTAGTTCTTTATTCAATGAATAGTGAAACTTAGTACAACTAAATGCATAGACATAGTCAACGGGTATTTTATTTTTGGGAGAAACTTAAATATGGAAATATCTCGAGTCAGGTTTTATCTTAGGTTGATGCAAATTAAATCTTATTACTTGATGGATGGTTTAAAATGGATTACTTGATGGATGGTTTAAAATGGATTGAAATATTATTTGGTATTTGCATGGTAAATGTCTTGTTTAAAGATAGTTTTCTATATATTTTTTAATTAAATATATTATATTTTGAATATATATTTTAATTAAATATATTATATTTAAATTTCTCATTTAAAGTGTTTCATACTTTTATATTTTCATTTGAGGTGTTTCATATTTTTTCAATTAAATATATTATATTTTGAATTTCTTATTGGATCTGGCATATAACATTATGATAGTTATATTACGATCAAGGATTTTTCTCAATTGATTGAATTAATACATTGCATGAAAATTGATTAAAGTTTTAATTAAATATGTTATATTTTGAATTTCTCATTAGAACTCACTTAAATATGTTATATTTTGAATTTTTAGTTGGATTTCATATTTAATATTTTAATATTGATGATATATTATGATTAAAGATTTTTCTTAATTGATTGAATTAATGCATTTGGGATTTAATATTTTAATATTAATGTTATATTATGATTAAAGATTTTTCTTAATTGATTGAATTAATGTATTTGGGGTGATAGATTAATGCATTGTATTAATGTATAGTTTTGGATAAGATATTGTTTTTATCAAAGAATCTAGTTTTATAAAATAATTTTGTATAAATTGGCTAAAATATGGTTAATTATAATGGTCTTTTAATTACAAGGATTGTGTTTATCCTTACTTTTAAAAATAGGGAGTCTTTGAATCTATGGTTTAGGGAAAACTTGATTGATTGTTAAATTGAAGTGTCTGTCTATGTGAGGGATAAGGATAGGTCCTATAATTTTTCTTTTTGGTAGGCTTCAATATCCTTAACTTTCCCTTTTAGAAATTGATTAACCCCAAACACTATATCTTCTAAAAATAACTTCTTGCTCTATAAAATGTTTGAAAATTGTCTATAACACTAAAAGATTTGTAATTTTTTTTTTTAGTTTTATAAACTAAAATATATAATTAACTAAAAACTATAATTTCAATTTCTCATTAAAATCATATTGTTTTTTTTTTTCATAAACTAATATATATATTAAACTAAAAATTAATAAATAATGAAATATATAAATAACAATAATAATAAAATTTATATTTAATATCTCATTAATGTAAGAATTATCTATTCTTAAATTTCATATAATTTGAAAGCATTTGTCCACAACATTCAAAATAGGTACTATTTACAACACTTAGGTTTGACACCATAGTGCTTAAATTACCCATTTTATAAAAGCATTTGTCCACAACACTCAAACTAGGTACGGTTTACGACACTTAAGTTTGACACCATAGTGCTTAAGTCGCCCATTTTAGGATCGACTTTCTCCTATAATGTGTTAAACTAGGTACGGTTTACGACACTTAAGTTTGACACCATAGTGCTTAAGTCGCCCATTTTAGGATCGACTTTCTCCTATAATGTGTTGGAAGATTGTGGACCGCATATTCAACTTCTTCATGGGGGATTATTAGTTTTATTGGCGATAGCATGACATGAATTGAACCTTTAATTTAACTCAATATGCTTTATGGCATCTCCTTTCTAAACAGTTTATGTTTTAATGTTTACTTGGATGTTAGTAATTTTCATTTATATTAATTTTAATAATTTATTGTTAAATTAAAATTAATTTTTTTTATGATATTAAGTATTAATAATTAAATAATTTTATTTTTTAAAAATATTTTATATTATCTAAAATTTTTAATAAATTTTATTAAAATAAATAATTTTTTATATTATTTTTTTATTTTTATAATATTTAATTTTTGTTATGATAAAACTTTGAATTATATTTAACAATATTGATATTTAATTAAAATATTAATATATTTAATTAAAATATTAATAAGTAGTAGGAAGAAAATTTTTATTATCTATATAATAATAATAATAATAATAATAAAAATAACAATAATAATAATTATTTAAAAATATTTATAATTTTATTTTTTAGATCACGATTAAGAGATTGTATAAATAATGATAACCATAATTATATATATATATATATATATAAAAGATTACATTAAGTATTTTTTTAGTATAATTTTATTTAAAGTAATGAAATAATGAAGTAAAGTTTTTTTAATGTTTAATTTTTCATAATATATTTTTAGAGGGATCTCTCCAGTGAATTTTTTTTTAGAGTGTAAAACTTGAGGAAAAGTTAAAGGTTTGCACCTCTTGATATTTGATACCCTTGATAAATCTAGTTAAGATAGATCTATGATGGTGGTACTATATACATGTTTTGATTATTGTGTATTAATTGAACTAACTTGTTGTTTACATGTGTTTTATTTATTTATATATATTTTGATGTTTTTATTATTTTATGATTAATTTATTATTTTGTGGATTGTTTACAATTATTTTAATGTGTTATGTGACACAGACATCTCTCACAATTACCATAGTTTGGATCAATTGAAAGGTTAAGAAGATTGGTAATGTAATAAATATTAAATAAAGTGCTTTTCATTTTCAATCCTCTTAGCCTCACAAAGATGACGCATTGTTTAAACCCAGTGTATTTTAAGAATTGTCCAATGCTTTGTTTCACTATAAAATTTGTGAAAATTTATTTTTATTTTAATAACCTTGATTTTTTTTTTGTTTGTTAATTTGTGCGGGACCTGTTGGCTACGCGATTAACCTGTTGGCTACGCGATTAACCTGTGGATACCATTTATTATAGTATGTGGGTGCAAGGTGTCCCCATGCGGTGAAAAACTCCTCGCTTTCCACCATTGGATCCAACCCCTTTGGGCTTAATAACCTTGATTTTAGTCTTTAAACAAAAAGATATTTATTTTTTTAAATTAAGGTTTATCACCTCTTATAATATCTTAATTATCTCTTACTCTTACTCTCTAGCACTTTAAAACACCACAATTACTCATTAAATTTAGAATATTTATTATTAAATTTGAAATATATATATATATATATATATATATATATATATATATATATATATATATATATATATATATATATATAATAANCAAATAATAATAATAACAATTTATTAATATTTATATAATTAGAGATGAATATATGACTAAATATGTAATATAACTGTTAATAAAAAATATAATAATATTTTCACACATGACATGGTTTGTTTAGTTAATAAAATTATATAAAAAAAATATACTTAAACATAAATTTTTAATTAAAAACCCATATTATTGTGATAAGTGTTTTCATCATCATCACAATTTAAAATATAAAAAATATATTAAAAGTCAACAATTTCTTAAATAAAATTTTATTTTTTAATTAAAGAATAATATTTTCACATATGACATGGTTTGTTTAGTTAATAAAATTATATAAAAAAATTATACCTAAATCAAAAATTTTAATTAAAAACTCATAATATTATCATAAATATTATGATAAATATTTTCATCATCAAAATTTTAAATATAAAAAATATATTAAAAATCAATAATTTCTTAAATATATTTTTTTTAAATTAAAAAATCACATTGTTGTGGTGCTTTCCCACTGCAATTTAAAATGGTGATGGAGCCCATAAGAAATGCGAGATTCGCCATTTTTCTACATTATTAAAAAAACTCAAATAGCAGGCAAAAGATCCCTTTACCAGGTAGAGTCAGGTAAAGGGTAATGAAGAAGCCCATTAGCAATGACATAGATTCACCACTTCTGTACATTTGACGTTATAAAATAATAATAAAAAATATCTAATAATAACAGGTAAAATATGCCTTCATCAAATATTTTTTCCCAATGGTCCCTTAACAATTATTGATGTGAAACGACCTCTATTAAAATAACCAATATCATAATATTTTTAAGACTGGTTTTTGGACAGTCTCAATCCTGGTCTCAGTGCTGGATCGTTTCATGGTCGAATGAACAATAATTTATGTTGTTGGGTAGAGCCATCAAGAAATTATGTAAATTGAAAAGTATTGTTTTAGTTGATTTATATATCGTTATTTTTTTAGATTTTAATTTTTTAATGTATTAGTCCATTTTTACTACATAAAATTATTTCAAAATTAACGGGCTACACCACTTCCAAGGTGTTTTCTTCGTAATACAATGGTTTTCAAGGCTTGACTAATTTTTTTATATTTTAAAATGAATATAAAATATTAAATTTTTAATATAAAATATTTAAAATTAAAATAAATTGATATTAATTAAAAATTATAAATACACGTTTCAATGTATTTACTTCCCGTTTCATTGAATTTTAAAAATAAAAATGTAATATTTATATTTCTATGTATTTTAATCATGAGGATGCTCGGTCCAGAAGATATTTACTTCCCGTTTCATTGAATTTAAAAAATAAAAATGTAATATTTATGTTTCTATGTATTTTTATCATGAGAATGCTCGGTCCAGAAGACTCCGTATAAGTGTTTTTTATAATGAGAAATCAAATGATGATTGCATAAAAGATCTCAACCTTGTGATCTCTGTCATCCAGCTTCAAGCTGATATTTCCACACTAACTGATATCATACTATGGTTCCCGATTCTGGTACTGTTGCATTTGATCAAAAGGGATTCTGTAATGGCCGGTCTCTTGACAACCATGGGAAGGGTAGGTAAATCACTCAAAGGATCTAAATTATACAGATGATAAAATCATTTTATGGAAGAGTATGCAGATGATAAAATCTAGTATGAGATTTAGAGTTCAATTTACACCCATTTGCTTTAGTCCATAAAATAGTTGTATGGAAGAGTATACCGGCTCTCAATTGCGTTGAAGTATATAATTGGTTTTACCATAAAATGGTTATTTTAATTTATTTCAAATTTATAATATGCACGAAGAATCAATCTGTCGGCGGAGAATTAAGTTTCAATTTTAATAATATTTTAAAAATTTAATTATTATTATTAAAATTTATTATTTAACATTTAAATATTAATAATTTAATATTTAAATCTAAATATATAATAATAAAATATTAACAATAAAATATGTGTTCCAGAGAGTACAATTAAAATTAAAATTACAAAATAATATGTTTATTATTAGTTTATATTGAAATTACAAGATAAATTTTAACATTTAAAAAAAATAGATACACAATATTTTATTTCTCAAATTTTTTCTTACTTTATTTATGTGAATTGAAATATAACTATTTTTGTAACCTATCATCATTAAAGGGTTAGATAGGGTTACTTTATTTATGTGAATTGAAATATAATTATTTTTTTGTAGCCTATCATCATTAAAGGGTTAGATGAATAGATATCCTCACAAAATTATATCATCATTAAAGAGTTAGATATATAGATATCCTCAAAAAATTATATCATCATTAAAGAGTTAGAGGAATAGATATCCTCCAAAATTGTAGATGAATAGATATCCTCAAATTGTAATTAAAACTAACCTTTCAAACTTGATATATGATGATGGGTCATAATAATAATGATGTTGTGAGGATGATAATATAATGATAATGTTGAAATTGTGATATTGAATTGATACATGGTTTTGAAATGGAATTATCCATTCTAATAAGAGTGGGATAGGTGAAACTTTCTTGTAACTCATACTTTATTAAATAGATGGTTTTTACATACAATAAATTCAATAAAACAACTTAAAATATTTTATGGAATCAACTAATAAAGATGAAAGTGGAATAGGTGAAACTCTCTTGTAGTTCATACTTTATTAAATAGATGGTTTCTACATATAATAAATTCAATAAAAAAACTTAAAATATTTTATGGAACCAACTAATAAATTTAAGAGTGGGATAGGTGAAACTCTCTTGTAGCTCATACTTTATCAAATAGATGGTTTCTCCATACAATAAATTCAATAAAACAACTTAAAATACTTTATGGAACCAACTAATAAACGTGAAAGTGGGATAGGTGAAACTCTCTTGTAACTCATACTTTATCAAATAGATAGTTTGTATATACAATAAATTTAATAAAACAACTTAAAATGCTTTATGGAACCAACTAATAAAAGTGAGAGTGGGATAGGTGAAACTCTCTTGTAACTCATACTTTATCAAATAGATGGTTTCTACATACAATAAATTCAATAAAACAACTTAAAATACTTTATGGAACCAACTAATAACACTTTATGTGCTTGAAATCTTTTAAATAAAATGAAATAACAAAGTAATGAAATAATGGAATTTTTTTTTTTAAAATATCAATTTAAAAATTTAGAGATATATATTAAAGAAAATAACATATTTACTACATTTCAAATAAAAATAACTCTTAAATTATAAATTTATCTACTAAATATTAAATAAAAAAATAATTTAAAAATAATAAATAATAAAATTTGAAATAATAAAAATGCTCAATAAATAAATGTTAAAGAGACTCAACATTATATTTATATATTTAATTTAAAAATACAAATTAAAAATAAAATAAGGGAGTTCCGAGGAAGTTCTTTATCTCACAAACAAGAGGGTCTCATACAACAATTTGATGTGGCTTGTTTAAATGAATCTAAAATATTAAAAAAAATAAAAACATGATCTTTAAACTTTAAATGAATTTAAAATATTAAAAAAAAATATATATTATAAAAAATAAAATAATATTAAAAATCATTAAACTTTAAACTCTATTTCAATAAATTTCTTAAAATAATAATAATAAATTTGAAAATTTTTAACGCATCCAACATTTTTAAAATATTGTTAGGGAGTTGATATTATTAATAACATTATCAATTTCTTTTAATAATAACATATTTCATAAAATCTTCTATTTTATAAAGTATAAGCTACAAGATTGAAATAAAATCTTCATTATCTTTATACTTTTTACAAATTTCATGCACCATTATAATTATACATTCATGCTATTATAAAATTTATTTTTAAAGTATTATTTAAGAAATAAAAATATTTTTTAATATGGATTATTTATAATAATAAGTAATAGATCGTTATGCACAATAAGGGTATGTTTGCGATTTCGGAGCTTCACTAATTCTACTCACATGACCGCAGGTCCCTTAGACCTCAGCCCTCAGGCTTGAGGGCTCCCACGTGTCTTCCCCCAAAATCCCTCTTTCCTTTCGCTGTCTTCGCTCCAGTGATGCGTGAGTCTTGGTTTTTTCTGCTTCTAGTGTCTTCTCTCTCTGGCGTTAGGGCTGGCAGGTAATGGTCTTTCGTTTCTCAGCTGGTAGGCGGATTTTATTCGATGGACATTGGAATCTACGACGAAGAGTTGGACTATTCCATGGACCCAGTAGAAGAAGCCTAGATGTGGAATTTTCCAGCTGGAAGTGGGGTTCTTGAAAATATCTTCTCTTCAACTTCTCCACTGTGTCATTCGAACGATGTTTTTTCTCTGGGAGGGCTTCCAGATTTTCTACCCTCCACACAGGCTCTTCCGAACCAATTGGCACCAGTTGCGGCCTCGAGGTTTGGTTCGGATTTTGGTGTGGGTGTTGGTTCCAGTTTAGGGGAAACTGATCTAAATGTTTTTGGATTGGAGCCTTAACCATGGTTCCCTTCTCAACTTCCCATTCAGAAAGATTCAACCTCGACTCTTCCCCTTCTTAGTGTTCAGGGCTATGATTGTGTCTCATGCCTAGGTGTGGGCTGTAGTGAAGCTCAGGCTCATGCTTATGCATCGCATAAATTTCCTCCTCAACATCAAAATTCTGTCAGGATTTTACTTCCTCTTCTTTGCTATCGACGGGGCCTTTCAGTGGATTCTCTTCTCTTCCTTCAGAATTTTATTTTGAAGACTTTGTGGTGAACCCTCCGTCAAACGAGGGTTTTGGAAACCCTAAGGGGGATGTGCTTGATTCCACCCCGATATCTCTTCCCATCCCTCCAGCTGTTAGTAAAGGACTGGGGGACTCAAAATCCTCCTCAACTTCTAATGGAATCAGAAACAAAGGTGTGACGCCATTCGAGAGTACTCAAAAGAGGGTCATGGGGGTTGATGTCCTTTTTCTCAAGCCGAATCAATGTAGGAATTGATGTTGGTTGGTAGGGATCATGACCTTTGACTTGGAAAGAAGTCCTAGCAGGAATGGGCCTCAAAAAATTGGTCCTCACTATTCTCATCTCTTTCGGTGGTAGGTACTTTGTCGATATGCTATTTTTTCTTCAAATTGTACTCACTTTCAGATGTAGAGAAGATTAAAAACAAATCTTGGTTCATAGATTCGTCACCTGTGTTGTTAGAAAATTGGTTGTCCCTTTTTGATGTTGAAAGAGAAAGAGTGGATGTTCTCCCTTTTTGGGTCCGGCTCCCTGGGCTGCCAATTGAGTTTTGGAATGAAAACTACTTCAAGGTGCTAGGAAACCTCCTGGGTACCTATTTGGATGTTTATTGTTTTTTCAAGGAGACATGTTCTTATAGTGTGGCTCAGATCTTGGTCTATTTTAACCTGCAAAGAGGTTTGGATGCAGATTTGGAGTTTGTAGCATGTAATAGGTATTTTATTCAGAAGTTGGACTACTGTTGGTCACTATAATTGCTTATTAATTAAAACAATCAAGTGTTACATAATTTGTCAACCGAGGGAAGTCTGTTTATTTCAAAGGAAATCACACACTGTATATGCTCAATCTCAAAAGCTTTCCAAAGTTGTAGTAAAAGTTACACTAATCACACCTTGCTTTGAACAGATTGAAGTTCTACTTTGAATTACAGTAAAAGCAATCTATCTATTGCAGAGTTTACGATTCAAAGGAAAATAATTATCAGAAGAATGCTAGATTACATTAAGAAACAACAACCTAGGAAAAAAGAACCTTTCAACATACTGCAAAGAAGACTAACTATTATGTAACAGAGAACAAGATCCTATTCCCCAAAGTAGGAATCTTTAGAACCTGTCTCTGACTATCACACTTTCATAAACTCATTCTGCAAATAGAATTACCAATCAAAATGATCAACAATTACCTAAGAATGAATTGTATGAAAACGATGTAACAATCAGTTGAAACATAGTTTCAACAAAACAAATTTTTAACAAGGTATGAATAAAAATAATACTAACACACTACAGAAACTAATGGGTGAATCTTGTGAAGAAGGTGGGCCCTCTCCTTCTCACAAAATTCCCCAGAAATGAAAGGAACTAAGAAGAAATGCTCATAATGATCTTTTATTCATCTGTCAAATGTGACAAGTTACAATATCAAAAGTGAACATGCTCCTTCTCTATAATTCTCTTCTAGATAAGCCTTTCGTAATCCCCCTCTAATGTTGATTTCTTCCCTATTTAAAGAGGAGAATCCTCTTAATACAATTTAAGCATAAAATTACATGTGTACATACAAATCCTATTCTTAGTCTGATCTAATATTCTATGCTGGAATAGGATATTCTGATCTTTCGTAGAAAAATGTTGTTACAGTGGTTGTAATGGTGTTGGCTTGAGGTATAGCTGTTGTGGCTGGTGTAACAGTTCCTTTCTTGTTACTGTTGTATGTGAAATACTGTTTCAACATCGCAAATCACAGATTGTTTCAACAACGGGATTTCCGTACTGTTTCAACAACATGGTCTTCAAGAAACAACGATGGTTGTAATGGTGCTGGCTTGAGGTATAGCTGTTGCGGCCAGTGTAATAGCTCCTTTAATTATCTTTTCTTGTTACTGCTGTATGTGAAATACTGTTTCAGCATAGCAAATCACAGACTGTTTCAGCAACGAGATTTGCGTATTGTTTGACTGTTTCAACAATGTGGTCTTCAAGCAACAACGATATATTAACTGCAGTCTTCAAACTATTTTAGCAACTATATGTTTTTGATTAATGGATAAGTATGAAAGTAATGTAAAATTACATGTAAAACAAATTAAACATATAACAAAGAGAATAAATGTTATATACCTTTGGAAAAATAGATTAAGGTGATAATGTAGGCTTAAATATGAGTGGGAAAAGGATGTAATGATAGCAAAAAGTATGAGCAAAAAGGTACATTATTGGGTCCTAACATCCCCCCCAACTAAAAAGGTTGCATGTCCTCAGGCAACTTCAATCTGAATCAGAATCTCGATACCGACTCTAGGCGTGCAAATTACTTAAGTAGTAGCTGTAGAAAGTACTGTCTATTGGGGCTCTGAATCCTTGAACATGTTGTAGCCTTTGCTAGGCTGCTGCTTCAACCTTCTTGGGAAACCTATGATGAAATTTATACTTTTCTGCTAGCATCCACAAAATGGGAAAATGGAACTGATAACCTATCCAATTTTCAGCGCATTGCTGGACACATTTGATGTAACTAGGTACTTGGAAGATTGTTGTCTCAAGATTGGTACGACTAAAGGGATTGTGCTCCTACCTTTTCTCAGAATATTGTTGCCAAAACATGTTATTTGCTTTTAGGGCAACAGTCTCTGTGGATTTAATAAACTGTTGGCAATCCCGAAGTACTGTTGCATGTAGTTGCCGTATATATTGAGTCATCCCTGGTTTCTTAAAAAATTGATAATATTCTGCAACAAAGGTGGCAGCGTTTTGTGGTTCTGTCCGTATATAGAGGAGACAATTATCTTCATTATGCTTGGCAGCTAGAAAATCATTCTACCACGTAATCTGGTTGGTAAGGAAGGAGGCGAGTGCACGAATCTGGATATCATCAACAAGGGGATTAAGATTAAGCTGTTTGTTCTAAGGAATGGCTTCATTATGAAGATATACCTCACATAGTAGATGCTGATCAATAGTAGAGACTTCTGCAAAAGTTTGAACAAAATCTTTTGGTTTGAACACTGCATAGGGTCTTCCTTCTTTGATTGATTTTATCTAAAAGAATGCAAGTCATTCTATAAGGAAAAGAGAGTAATTTGAGGATGGTTTCCTAGAAGCCAACAATTTTTTGTGCCAAATCAAACATCAGGAACAATTTTCTTTTTAACTCCTCATTCTACTTCTTATGGGCACAAGATTCTTTGCGTGTTTTCTCCAAAGCTTCCCAGTTTGAATATATGTGGTTCAGCCAAAGTAGTCTGTGCTCCTGCAGACTTTTGTCCTGTTTAATAACAAACTCCTTTTTCCATTTGTTCATTATTACCTGCTCATTCCATGGTTGAGTTTGTGTTTCAGCATCGCAAGTGGTAGGTTGAGGTAGAGTCTGAGTGGCTTGTTCCACAAAAGTAGGGGTACTGATCTTGCCAGGAGGGGCAGATTCATCAATAGGCAGAGTTTGAACAACTTTACTAATGAAAACAGGAGCTTCAAATTTAACAGTTGTTGTAGGCCAGGGTTCCTGTAGATTAGCTTTGCTTTTTGGAATTTTGAAGGTCCTACTGGTTCTTATGTAGCAGTAGGGCGTTCCTCTTTTTTAACTGCAAAATTCGTAGGTGCAGGGGAAGCTCCAGGCATTGGGATTTGAACCACTTTGTAGTATGCTTGATCATAAATATCCCCACATTGGTTGCACATATACTCTCTATACTGATCATCTTTTGTGTTTTTCTCTGCCATGGCCGCTACGTGAGCTAAGGTATACAAATTAAGTTCCCTGTCATAGGCTTCCTTTGCCATTACTAGATCTTGCTTGTAAGTTTTCATTTCTGATCTTAGAAACTCATTCTCTTGTAAGAGAGAAGCCATTGTTGGTTCTGGTTGTTGTTCTGTCATCGGTGTATCAAGAGGGGTGATTGGTTTTTGTGTAATGGTCACAACCTCAGTAGTTGGTTCTTGTGGAATAGATACAAAATCAGCAGTTGATTCTTGTGTTTCAACTACTTGATGTAAAGAAAATAGTGTTGTAGCACCCTGGGCATGAATTTCAGGAATAAAGTCAGTAGCTGGTTCTTGTGTTTCAACTGTAGCTAGTTCTTGTGTAACAACTATAGCTGGTTCTTGTGTAGCAGCTACTGAATGAGTAGCTGGTTCTTGTGTGACAGCTACTGTTGTAGCATCTTGGGCATCTGATTCTTGTATTTCAGGAATGAAGTCAACAGTTGGTTCTTGTGTGACAGCTACTGTTGCAACATCCTAGGCATATGATTCTTGTGTTTCAGTGCCTGTGGGTTGAACAGGTAAAAATTCAGGGATTTGGGAGGGTGGAGGTGTATGGGCTTTTAGCAAAATGGGTTGGGGGTTTAGGGTAGTGGCAGTAGTGGCTTCTTTTGTTGAATCCCTCATTCATTTTTTTGGTAAAAAGGAAGGAAAAGTAGTAGTTTGCTTCTTTCTTTTGTGAGTGAGTTTTTCCTCAGTGATGGAGCAGGGAGGGTTATCAAGTTTATCTGCTTCAGAATCATCACTAAGGATATGAATAGTAGGAGTATATAATTATGGTAAATTGTGGGGTGGACTTGGTATGGTAGGAGGGTTAATTGGATCAATTAAATCTGTAGGCGGATTAATAGGTATTTCCGGAGGGTCAGGAAGGTTTTGTGGTTGCTCTTCATGAGGATTTTCAGGATGTTCAGTAGTTTCCTGAGGGTTTATGGGTGGATTGTTTAGGAGAGGGTTTTGTTGGGAAAAACCCTTTTGGATGAGTAATTGAATGAGATGGTGATGGGTGAGGGAAAGGATGAGATTTTTAGCCTGTTTACAATAATGCGACATATTTCTAAGACATCAAAGTAGATAGTAAGGAATATTCACCAGTCTAGCATGTCATAAATGAGATAACAAGAAAAAGTTATACTGGTAAACTACCTGGTATCGGCCTTCACTGGTAAGGTAGTGCTTGACAAACTCTGCAACTTTCGAACAAGGAGGCGGCAATGAGATAAGTTGAACACCCTGGGCATTAGGCTCAACTTGTTCTCCTGGCAAGAGAAAATCCTGCTGGGCATTAAGAATAATCTGTTTGTGGCTAAACCAGCGAATACTAGTGATCGGAAGACCCGAAACCTGTGCTATATCATCCTTTGTGACTGGAATCCGAACCCCTTGAACAATAGAATGGTCTTGTTGAAGATTCTGAGCAAATTGAAGAACTTGTTGTTGATCAAATCCCTGGAGCCTCTGAAAATAACCTAGCCAGCCTGCCTGCTAAAAGATTTGGTAGACTTCTGGATACAATTCTAGCAGGGTTGTCGTCGCGGGTTCGTATTGTATAATAGGACCTCCAATAGCTATTCATCTCAGTAGAATGCACAGTCATAGAGTCAAGTAACCACAATCGAACATAGTAAGTTTTTCGGATGAGGGCATGTAAATGATGGTGAAAGGATGAGATAATGGGTAAAAATAAGTGACAGTAGTTAGTTCGTTTGAAATGATGGCATAAAGTTTCAATATTCCCCCCCCCCCCCC
>ML806872.1:297967-309473 GCA_009831015.1 Picea engelmannii
TTAATGCATTTCCCTTTAATGTTGTGGGAAATAGCTTTAATTTTTTAGCATTGGAAATGTAATCATAACTTTTGCATAATATGTCAAACTAGAAAAGGAATTCATCAGGATCTTCAGAAGATAAACCATGAAAGTTAGGTAAAGATGAAAGTGGAATATTCTTCATGGGGGCTACTCCTCTAGGAAGATCACCAATAGGAAATCCTAAGGTAGAAAAAGAGTTTTCATCGTTTACCTCTCCTTCAAGACCTACCTATTCTTCATGGTGCAGTTCTTCATTATACCCATCCATGGTTTCTTCTGTTTGTTCCCCTACCGCACTTGCTCGATCCTCAATGTTGTCTGTTGGTTTTTCAACTGTCTCTGTTTCAAAGTTTGCTTGAAAGGAAGGTTGAGGCTTTGGTTTTCGAGAGCTTGGTCGTTGAGGAACAACAGATTCAGATTTTGATACAATCTTGTCGATAAAAGTCTTTCTTCCTCCTCTTCCTCTGCCCCTGCCACCTGTAGGGTCAGTATCCTTATGGCGTCTGCGTCCTTTCATGCAATCTGTACATATGAAAGAAAAACGTAAATGATTTTGAAATCTATAATTTCATTCCCCGGCAACGACGCCAAAATGTTGGTCACTATAATTGCTTATTAATTAAAACAATCAAGTGTTACATAAATTGTCAACCCAGGGAAGTCTGTTTATTTCAGAGGCAATCACACACTGTATCTGCTCAATCTCAAAAGAAATCCAAAGTTGTAGTAAACGTTACACTAATCACACCTTGCTTTGAACAGACCGAAGTTCTACTTTGAATTACAGTAAAAGCAATCTATCTATTGTAGAGTTTAAGATTCAAAGGAAAATAATTATCAGAAGAATCCTGGATTACATTAAGAAACAACAACCTAGGAAAAAGGAACCTTTCAGCATACTGCAAAGAAGACTAACTATTCTGTAATAGAGAAAATGACCCTATTCCCCAAAGTAGGAATCTTCAGCACCTGTCTCTGACTATCACACTTTCATAAACTCATTCTGCAAACATAATTACCAATCAAAATGATCAACAATTACCTAGGAATGAATTGTATGAAAACGATATAACAATCAGTTGAAACATAGTTTCAGCAAAACAGAGTTTTAACAAGGTATGAATAAAAATAATACTAACACACTATAGAAACTAATGGGTGAATCTTGTGAAGAAGGTGGGCCCTCTCCTTCTCACAAGATTCCCTAGAAATGAAAGGAACTAAGAAGAAATGCTCAGAATGATCTTTTATTCATCTGTCCAATGTGACAAGTTACAATATAAAAAATGAACATGCTCCTTCTCTGTAATTCTCTTCTAGCTAAGCCTTTAATAATCCCCCTCTAATGCTGATTTCTCCCCTATTTAAAGAGGAGAATCCTCTTCATACAATTTAAGCATAAAATTACATGTGTACATACAAATCCTATTCTTAGTCTGATATAATATTCTATGCTGGAATAGGATATTCTGATCTTCCGTAGAAAAATACTGTTACAGTGGTTGTAATGGTGTTGTCTTGAGGTACAACTATTGTGGCTGGTGTAACAACTCCTTTCTTGTTATTGCTGTATGTGAAATATTGTTTTAGCATCGCAAATCACAGACTGTTTCAGCAACAGGATTTGCGTATTGTTTGACTATTTCAGCAACATGGTCTTCAAGCAGCAACGATGGTTGTAATGGTGCTGGCTTGAGGTATAGCTGTTGCGGCCAGTGTAACAGCTCCTTTAATTATCTTTTCTTGTTACTGCTGTATGTGAAATACTGTTTCAGCATAGCAAATCATGGACTGTTTCAGCAACGGGATTTGCGTATTGTTTGACTGTTTTAGCAACGTGGTCTTCAAGAAGCAACGATATATTAACTGCAGTCTTCAAACTGTTTTAGCAACTATATGTTTTTTATTAATGGCTAAGTATGAAAGTAATGTAAAATTACATGTAAAACAAATTAAACATATAGCAAAGAGAAGAAACGTTATATACCTTTGGAAAAATATATTAAGGTGATATTGTAGGCTTAAATATGAGTGGGAAAAGGACATAATGATAGAAAAAAGTATGAGAAAAAAGGTACATTATTGGGTCCTAACAACTATGAGGGGGTGCTTTTTCGATGCCATCATTTTCACCAACTTTGGCACTTAGCTAACTAGTGATTGCTCCCCTTTAAGGGACGAAGTAGGAAAAATAATGATAAGGATTTTTAGGGGAAGTGGATTTCGGGCTTAGACGGGAGCTCATATTCGACAAAATATATGGAATTGGATCCAAAGGATAAAACCCCCCAAAAGGTTGAATCAGTTTCTTTGGTTGTTGGGGGTGCAACTAATATGAATCTTGCGATTGTGCCGAAACAGGAAGCAATGGGCAAGATCTCTCCTCTTCCGGATAACCAAACTGGCTTTCCTTAGCTCTAGGATTTTAAAGGGGAGGTTTGTGGGTGCAACTAATATGGATATTTAGATTGTGCTAACACAAGAAGCAATGGGCAAGAACTCTCCTCTTCCAGATAACCAAATTGGATTTCCTTAGCCTCCTTCTCTTCTATGTTCCCCTTTTACTATTTTGTATTCCTTGAAAGCAAATAAGATTTCATGGGTTTGGTCTTTAAGGTCTCTAAATTTCCCTACAGAGTTATCCTGGTCCCCCCCATTCTCTTCCCCCTCTCCCCCACTAGCAATCTGTTCCCTAGATGATGCCCCTAAACCAGGTAGTTCCCAATCCTCTTTCCCAAACTCTTCTTTGGATTACGAACATGAGACTATTAGGTACCACGTAATAAATATCCTAATCGCTGATGCGGGTGGGGCTAGTAATGGTCATGTGGGCCTTGGCGTCAATCCGGTTCTCCCTATTGGGTGCCTAGGAAGGGATTAAAAATCCCAGACAAAAGCTTTGGAAGATATGGAAGCATGAAGAAAAATTTCTATCGCAAGGGTACTTAGAGCATTGTCATCCTGAGAAGAAGTTGACCCATGAATTTTCTCTCCTTCAACTACATGGTTATGACGAGAACAACTAAAAAATTGGCTTTAAAGAGGTTGGTAGAAGCCAACCGTCCTGATATCATTTTCTTACAAGAAACTCTAGGGGAGGAAGAGAAGATCAAATTTTTTTTGGAGGGACTTTTGACGTCTTGGAATTTTATCGGGTCTGATGCAAAAGGAAGTTCAGGAAGGATAGAAAATGGGTGTAATAAACATGCCCTAAAAATTGTAAATTCTTAGGCCTGCGAGTCTAGACTTCGAGCATAGTTCTATTCGAAAAAATTTGGTCATTTCTTTTTCTGCTGTAAATGTTTATGGATCGTATATAGAAAAGATTCTCCTTTGGGAAATATTTATGAGAAAGTCTTTCTTCCAATATGGATTTATCATACTAGAAGGTGATCTAAATTTCTCTTTGGGAGTTGTGGAGGTTTGGGGCCCTAGAGCCCGACCAGACCCTCTTTTAGACTTTTTTACAAATATGATGGTGGTAAAAAAACTAATAGATGTCGATCCCATCAGAATAAGGCCATCTTGGAGAAATATGAGAGTTGGAGAAGATAGAATAACCAAAAGAATTGATCCTTTCTTAGTGTTTAAATATTTTGTGGACAATCCTTTTCAATTTCGTCAATGGCTGGGAAGTGGGGGAGAATATGATCACTTCCCCATATTTCCGGAAGCTACTGGAGGTTCTCAAAAACTAACCAGTCCTTTCAAATTCAATTCTGAATGTCTCAAAGAAGAGAGCTTCATCAACTTGGTCAAAGAAAACTGGAAGAATTTTGATCGCGAAGTGAATGAGTCGGCTTCAAGGAAATTCCATCAGAACCTCCAAGTAGTTAAAAATATCACTGTTGAATGGGCCACCAATAAAATAAATAGGGATGAGCAATAGATTTTTTTGTTTGAAAAGGCCCTGCAAGTTATTTATGAATCAAAAGGATGGGGCCTCTCCTCTCCCCATTACAAATTGGCTCTAAAATCTCTTGAAGAAAAGAAAAGAAAACTATTGGAAGAAAAAGAAGTGGCTTGGAGCCTTAAAAGTAGGGCTACATGGCTTGCCAATGGGGATGTGAATACAAAGTTATTCCATGATTATGCAAAGGGCCAAAAAGACACAAATACAATTTGGAGTCTAAATGACTTCAAAGGCAGAACAGTCTCATCTTTTTTTGATTTGTCTTGACTAGGAGTGGATCATTTTCAAAGCCTCTACAAAGACAACGAGAGGATTTCGATAGACCAAATTGTAATAATTGCAGGTTTCTTCCCAATCTTCGTTGATGAAGAAGTTAATAGATCCATGTTCAAAGAAGTGTTGGAGGAAGAGCTAAAGATGGTCATGCATAGTTTTCAAAAGGACAAAAGTCCCGACCTCGATAATTGGACCGTGGAATTCTTCCTCGGGATCTATGAGGTTATCAGACGAGATATCTTAGCATTGGTGGAAGAATATCGACAATGAGGGCACATATTTGACCCCTTAAATTCAACATTCATTGCACTCATCCCAAAATCGAACAATCCTCTCTCCTTGGATGAGTTAAGGAATATATCACTTTGTGACTGTATATATAAGGTGATGGACAAAGTTATATCTTGTATACTAAAGGATGTTCTCTCAGAAAAAGTCTCAAAAAACAAATTTGGCTTCCCGGAGGGAAAGAAAATCCATGAGGCTATAGGGGTGGCACAAGAGGGTCTCCATAGCGTTAAAACAAAGAAATCTAAAGGGGTCATCCTAAAAATTGATCTTCCAAGGCCTACAACAGGGTAATTTGGCTCTAAATTAGGTTGATTATTAATCATCTAAGCTTTCATGTCCCTTTCATAAACTGGATTATGGGATGCATCTCTTTGGTTTCTTTTGTAGTACTCATTAATGGTGCAACCTCTCCCTTCTTTTGGTCTAAAGGAGGGTTGCATCAGGGGTGTCCTGTATCACCCCTTATATTTCTCTTAGTAGTATAAGGACTCAACAGAGCATTGGGCCATGCAAAATCCCAGGGAAATGTTACCGACATCTAGATAGGGAAAAATATCATAAGGATGGGGCCTCTCCTCTCTCGAGTCCAAATTGGCTCTAAAATCTCTTGAAGAAAAGAAAAGAAAACTATTGGAAGAAAGAGAAGTGGCTTGGAGCCTTAAAAGTAGGGCTACATGGCTTGCCAATGGGGATGTGAATACAAAGTTATTCCATGATTATGCAAAGGGTCGAAAATCCACAAATACAATTTGGAGTCTAAACAACATCAAAGGCAGAACAATCTCATTATTTTTTGATTTGGCTTGACTAGGAGTGGATCATTTTAAGAGTCTCTACAAAGACGACGAGAGGATTTCGATAGACCAAATTGTAATAACTGGAGGTTTCTTCCCAAGCTTTGTTGATGAAGAAGTCAATAGATCCCTATTCGAGGAAGTGTTGGAGGAAGAACTAAATATGGTCCTATATAGTTTTCAAAATGACAAAAGTCCTAACCTCGATAACTGGACTGTGGAGTTCTTCCTCGGGATCTATGGGGTTATAGGACGAGATATCTTAGCATTGGTGGAAGAATATCGACGACGAGGGCACATATTTGACCCCTTAAATTTAACATTCATTGCACTCATCCCAAAATCAAACAATCCTCTATATTTGGATGAGTTAAGGCCTATATCAATTTGTGACTGTATATATAAGGTGATGGCCAAAGTTATAACTTGTATACTAAAGGACCTTCTCTTGGAAAAAGTCTCAAAAGAACAATTTGGCTTCCTGGAGGGAAAGCAAATCCATGAGACTATAAGGGTGGCATAAGAGGGTCTGCATAGCGTTAAAACAAAGAAAGATAAAGGGTTCATCCTAAAAATTGATCTTTCCAAGGCCTACAATAGGGTAATTTGGCTCTAAATCAGGGTGATTCTCACTCATCTAGGCTTTCATGTCCCTTTAATAAACTAGATTATGGGATATATCTCTGCAGTTTATTTTGTAGTAATCATTAATGGTGCAACCTCTCCCTTCTTTTAGTATGAAAGAGGGCTGCGTTAGGGGTGTCCTCTATCACCCCTTATATTTCTCTTAGTAGCAGAAGGACTCAACAAAGCACTAGGCCATGCAAAATCCCAGGGAAATTTTACTGGCATCCAGATAGGGAAAAATATCTTCATCACACATCTCATTTTCATTGACGATGTCCTGATTTTTTATAGTGGGAATTATACAAATGTTGAATCCATTTCAAAGATTATAATTCTGGTTAGTAGGGCTATAGGAATGAAAATAAATATCCATAAATCTACTCTATTTGCAAACTCCTCACTGCTGAAGAGTTGGATCAATACAAGTCCTTGTTTCCTTTTGAGCTAGTAGACTTCGACAAAGGGATCAAATATCTGGGTTTTCATCTCAAGCCTAATTTCTACAGAAAAGTGGATTGGGAATGGCTCAGTGGGAAACTTGAAAAAATGCTCAAGGTATAGAGTCTCATATGGATTTCTAGGGAAGGAAGGGTAACTCTAGTGAAATCGATGATGGAATCCATACCGGTTTATTGGATGTCTTTGACTTGGATCTCTAAAGGAGTGTTGGAAAAGGTAAAAAATAAATGATTTAATTTTATCTAGTTAGGAAGCGGGGACAAACATGTGACCCCATGGGTAAGCTGGAAGAGGCTGGAATCACCAAAATTGTTGGGAGGGTGGGGCTTAAAAACATTATTTTATTTTCAAAATCCCTGGTAGCCAAATCGGTATGGAGGTTAATTGTGAAAAAAAAAATATGGATCAAAGTGGTTTCTCATAAGTATATTAATCTTGATACAGTGGAAGTATGGTTGCATAATCCCACCAAAATATCGACAAATTTCTCATTCATTTGGAAAGCAATGGTAAAATACTTCCCGATGGTAGGAGAGGGTCTGACATGGAATATTGGTAACAAAGTCAAAGTCAGAATAGGCTTAGATTCTTGGGATGAAAATGGCCAAAACTATATTCTATCAGATGATATTGTACAACAGATTCAAGAGAGGGGATTTTATCACCTAAATCAGATAGCAGATCCTGAGACTTCCTCAATCTGGAACCAAGGTTGGTTGAATGCTTCCTAGGTGGGACTAGGAGCTCACTAGGAAGAATTCTGGACAAATTACCTCTCTAATTTGAAAACTACACATGTCAGGATCACAAATAAGGAGGATGAATTAGTTTGGAAACATGCGGAGCATGGAACTTACACACCCAAGCTGGAGTATATACATCTAAACTTCAAATTTCTACAAAGAGAACCAATCTGGTGGTAGAAAGGCCTTTGGAAGTCCAAGTTTCCATTGAAAAGTCAGATTCTTATGTGGTGCATATTAGAAAACAAAATTCCAACCTAGGATCCTATGAAGAAAAGGAATATCGAAGGACCAGGTTGGTGCTCTCTCTGCAAAAATGAAGAGGAGACAGTGGGTCATCTTTTCCTCTCTTGTCCTTTTACTTTAGAGGTCTAGAAAGAATGCTCCCCTTTGTCATATTTAATCTGTTCTTGGAGGGGCATTATTGTAGAGGAGGCCTGGAGAACTTGGCCTTCTGACGCTAGTAAAAAAAAATAAGAGCTTTACCTATGATTGTATGTTGGGGGGTTTTGTTAGGAAGAAACACAACAATATTTCAGAACATGATGGGATCTCCAGAGTGAATTGCAGAACAAGGCTTAAGTATTCTATAACATTTTCCTCAAGTAAAGGACTCTCCTCCATTAAGAGTTATTCACGAGGAACAGGTTGATAAAAATGTTCCTTGGGACTTTTTCGATGGAGCATCACAGAAAAATGGACAAGCCTGTGGTGGTGGAGAAATATTATTTTTATCAGACTCCCACTTCTTTAAGATCAATATGGGGCTTCTCTCTGACTCAAATAACTATGTTGAACTTATGGCCTTAAAACTTCTTATTCTTTTCACAAGATAAAATGGGGTGATTTCACTACACATTTATGGTGATTCATTGAATGTAGTGAATTGGTCTAGGAAACTTAAAAAATGTCACAATATAATATTAGCTCCTTTGATTGAAGAAATAGACATGATTATAAGTAGTTTTGACTCTTTTGCTATTCATCATGTCTACATAGAACAAAATTCTGATGCAAATGCTCCATCCAAATATGGAATAAAGATGGATTTTGGGTCTTGGACTATCCAGGAAACAAAGGACATGACCAGGAAAAAATTTACTCATTCTCCTTTCATATAGACAACTCAAATGATCCTTTTTGGTTTTCTAAATTGGACTTCTTTATGTGCATAAGACGATACTACTGTATATCATGATAGACAACCATGTTTTCAAATACAAATTTGCATGATTTTTGTATTCTTCATGAGCAACATTCCATAGTTTTGTGCTCATGCTAGTTTTTTCCTCTTGGGCTCATGGCCACTAATTGCATTATAAGTGGGCCCTTGGTTGTATTTTTTTGGTATGTCGATGATGGGATGATCTTCTTTTTTCCTCTCTAGCCTCTCTGGGAGAAGATTTTTTATTTTATTTATGTAAAAGGATTGATTATGCACTTCCTCTTTGCAGTAACAACAATACATGTACTGACATGTATCTACGAAATGTAATTCTATTCTATGAATAAAATTATGTTTTTTTTCCGAGGAAAAAAATTATTAACATTACATTAAATTATTATTAATATTTATTTCATTTTTCTCCTTTAATGAAATCTATTCACATTCTCTCAATTATATTATCATCTTGCAACATACTATAAATTCTAAGGATAGTGAGATGGCATTTTAGTGTCTATTGTTGGTCCATTTGAAATTGAATTAGCTAGTCCACCAAGTGAAGAATTGGTTGAACCTATATTCCCAAATTTTTCAGTCTCATGTAACTAGAAATTTGTTAGAATTTGTACATATTTCTTTTCTTCTTTGAAAATTTGGAGTCTTCTACATTTTGAAATTATGTTTAATGGAGATTGACTTTATTATTATTATTATTATTGTCAATTTTCTATTGGATTGGATTTGATTGAAGGTGGTTGTATATATAAATTATTTGAGATATTATGTGTGAGGAAATTATAAGTTATACCATAACATGATATCATGAGTTTTCTTATATGGATATATATGCTATTGAGTTATTCAATTTTGATTATGCATGCATAATATATGTCTATGGGTGAATCCACGAAGTTGGGAAACACTTTTTTACAAGAGAGAGTGTGAAAACATATATTTTATGATCCTCCATCGAGCTAATTTAAAGTTTTGAATAGAGTTATTGATAGCTTTATAAATCACTTAAATAATCCCTTGATTGAGAGTCATTGACAGATAAAATAAACCCTTGATAAAGGTGTTTGTATGGACTAAGAAAACCTTTGATTGAGTTATAGAGATGAATCAAGAATTAGGACCTCAATAGAACTATAAATATCAATCAAGTTCCTTTTTTTTATAAAAGAAACTAAAAATGAGTCATGAGGCCCTTATTTCTATTTGCAGTGATGTCAAGTAGGAACCTCGATTGAGTTATTTTTCTTAACTAACAAAGATCTCAATTGAGGGTTTAGTTAACCCTCAATCGAAGTATTTTGAAAATCCTTGTTTAGGTGCTCAATCAAGATTTATAATAACCCTTCATCAAGATAAATTGCTCGATTGAGGGTTTAAAATCCTAAAATATATCCCCTTTGCTGCATGATTTTTACAACTATAACTTCCAGGCAGTGATACCCCTTCATATCTTTCATCTTGGGTGGCAAAGTTGATGCCAATGGATTCACCACTGAATCCTCTATCCAATGGTGTGCCATTTAACACTTTCAATTTCATATTATATTATATTGTATTTTTTCCTTTTAAAACTATACTTATTTTTTTTTCAATAGTTCCAAAGGCACTTAGAGAAAAATCATAGCATAAAAGATACACAACCTAAGGAATTCAAAAAATATGGGGGATCCTCATGGATGCTTCCTCTTCAAAAGGGTATTTCTTTTCCAATTTATATAAACTATAAGAAACAAGTTGACAATAACACAAATGCATATAAAATGTGATACAAATAGTAAAGGTTGGCTCTAAAAAACAATAAAAAATATAATCCCCCCCACCCCCACCCCCCCCTCTGCTGCAACCGCACTCCTCAGAGCACGAACGCTCTCACAGGATCTTCTTTTCTTCCTCGGCCCAAAGAACTCAACGGTTCTTCTATTTCCCTATTGGGAAATCTGCACCCACAGTTCTCTTCGACGCGATCCTCCCTTCTCTTTTTTCGGAGGATCGGAACTTGCGGCTTCTCAAGTTCTCGTTTACTCGCTGGGCTCTCGAATCCCTGAGACCCGATATGTCAGTCAACGCTGACTTCCTCTTGCCTTATCGGGAATTTGGCCCTATCATGACCTCGCTACTCGCGATGTCAAGTTCTCAATTTTCCAACTCCCGACTTGTGTTGTGCCGAAACTCTGATGCGATATTGTCGCACTTTCGCTACTTCGCGCCCTCGCCTCTTCATGGCTTGGAGTACCCAAGGTTTTAGTCCTCACCTTGCGAACTCCGAGTTCACAAGATCTCCCGATCTCCACCACCTGTTCTCCACTCACTTCTGCGGTCCCACACGGATTATTTCACCGTTGGGGTATCGTACCTCGTGACTTCGCGACTCCCATTGTCAACTCTTTGACACTTTTCTCACGAGACCTCGATAGGCGATCTCGCGAATAATACACTGGTCCTGGCCAACGTGTATCAACGATCTACCCTCTGTGCTTAGAACCTTTAAACGCTTCCGCCGTGACCTTCTTGCACCTCCGCAAGATCCAACGGCCATGGAACTTCGTGAAATCTCCTTGGATGATTTCGTCCGTTTGTTCTTCCTTGTGAAACCTACAAAGAGGAAGAAGTGTCTCTCCACGAGACTCTTTCACCTGCACGCAAGCTTCTGGTACTTGCTCGATCACTCTGATGCATGACCTTTCTGTGTAATCCTTTGACGAATTTTGAAGGCCTACTCCTCCTGAGATTGTTCTCGACTTTTCAAGTCTTTTAGAGAACTTCTTGCGTGCATTCCTTGCGGAAAATCTTCAACCTTATCTAAGTGTTGAAGTCTTTGACCCTGCACACTCCTGCAACAACAGTTGTTCAGTTCTTTGCTCAGAATCACAACTTTGAGACTCTTCCTTGGCCTGCGTACTCCTTACACGACACTTGCGCCTAGTTCAACCTTCGAAGAAATGAGAACAAAAGTTGCCTCTAAGGAAAGCCTTCTGTTGATGCACTCCTTGTGGAAAAATTTGACTGCACTCCTTGTAGGAATCCTCTGGTTCACCTAGAGAAATAATTGAAACTCATTCACTCTTCCTCTCTAACTTCAATTCAACCATGAAATCAGATACACAGCATATAAAAGCACATGTATGACAGAAAGAAAATATTCATGAGCATAACATCAACACACAAAGAATAGACACATAACCATGGATTTGAATCAAAG
>ML806873.1:39002-69990 GCA_009831015.1 Picea engelmannii
GTAGAAATAACTCCAAGTCTTTGGCGAAGATATTCAAAGGCTTCCCATGGAAGTGGTTTTGTAAAGATGTCTGCCACTTGTTCTTTTGTGCCCACATACTCAACTCAGATGTTCTTTTCTGCAACCTGTTCCTGTAGAAAGTGGTACTTGATTGGAATGTGCTTAGTCTTGGAGTGCATCACTGGGTTTTTTGAGATACTGATGGCACTTGTATTATCACAATATATTGGAATGGGATCATCATACTCAACCTGTATATCTATCAAAGTTTTGTTTCATCCAAAGAACCTGTGTACAACATGCTGCTGCTGCAATATACTCTGCCTCGGCTGTAGATAGAGATACCGATGATTGTTTATTGTTTAGCCATGATACCAAACACTCACCTAAGTAGAACGTTGCTCCACTGGTGCTTCTTCGGTCATCAATACTACCTGCCCAATCTGCATCTGTCTCAACATTTTTCATGTTGTTGTCCAAGGGAAGTTTTTCACCAAGCCTGATTCGGCCCCTTTGCAGTTTGTCTCTTGCCCTCATACCCGACCATCCTGAATGTCCAATCAAGTCCTTGTTTGAAATCAATGAAGCCTTTAGTATGATCATCAATATTATCTAGTACATGACCGACGAGCCTTCGAAGAGCTCTGGGTAGTGTAGTTGTACACTCATATTACACTCCTACCTTGATTTTTGAATATTTTGAAGTTGTTGCTCAAGCTATGAAGACCTCATCTCTAGACATCAGGCCATGTCATCTTCTAGAATATGGATACTCTATATTTATATCTTTTTTATTTTGAGATGTAGCTCTGTTGTGTATTGTTCGTGGCTACACTTTATATAGTTATTTGACATGGATATACAGTGTATTTGATTGGTAGCCATGATTCTATTTTATCTCGAGCATGGGTATGCCTGCATCGGTGAGACATTTTTTATTTTGTAGATAGTGCCTCCCAGTTCCTAGTCCCTGGGCTCACCTGTTCGACACATCAGTAAAGATTGGTAATGTATTTTGGCCATCAGATTCTCTTATGACCTCACACATTAGGGGGAATCTGTTATAACCCTAATTTGCACCGGACATGCTTACCTGGCATCAGGCCATCTCAGATTCCTTCTTTTCCAAAACACTGTTGAACAACTCTTTAAAAAACCTCTTTTATAAGGGACCACAAGCCCTACTCCATTACTGCACACGTGTACACTCTAGCAGACCTAAAACAACCCTCGTGTACCTACAAAAGCCCAAAAAAAGGAAAGTTGTCGACGGAACACATATCTTTGGGTGAGTTAACTGAAACTCTTGACCATGCATGGCCTAGGGTTCATCCAAATACCTAGCTTCTTTTAGCCTATAAAAGAAGAGTTAGGGGTCCCATTTGGAGGAGGAGAATAATAGTAAAGAAACTCTACCCAATTGCACATTCCCATTGTCCCAACCCTTTATCCATCCTTGTGTAAAGAGAGATACAGAGAAAACAAGTTGGAGGACATTTGAAGAGGAGCCCAGGCTCAGGTTCATGGAGCGATGGTCGGTCTTGAAATTGTAAGTTGATTCATTAAAGTTAATAATAAAGAAAAAAAATTCTCGTCCCACTATATGAGTTCTTTATAGTTTAGTGAATATATGTTTGAATCTCTAACCCATTAATCTGTAGAAAAAATGCATGTAGAGTTTGTTGCTTGTTTTCTACGCAGGTCAGTCTTGGGAGGATAGATGCTAACAAGCGATCAAGCGTGAAGAAGGATCAACATCAAACATCTGGAACAAGGTATGTTTGTTTAACCATGTATTTTATTAAAAGAAATGGGGATTAGGTCTGGGACGAAGGTAGAAAGTAGAATTCTTTCGGTCTTATCTGCATGCATAATATAACCCTAAATGCTAGTCCATAGGGGGATTTCCCACCACAACATGATGGAAACAAAACATAAAACAAAAAATATATATTTCTGTGCAACTGTGTTCGATTTTCCAAATCACTACACAATTCTTCCTGGTTAAGAATTTGGGCATTTCATCATTGTAGTATTCTTCAGACCAGAGTATAATTTTGCAGGTGTATTCTTAGGAAATTTTTTCACAATTATTTGAGATCTATTCCATTGTATTTATCTATTCTCCCTTATCACATTCATACCTATCATTTTTCAACAAATTTTTTGACCCCGCCTACCCCTTTTTGGTTCCCTTGTCATCATGGCCCATGCCCATAGCAAAGAATTGGAAGCTCGCTTCAAAACCTTGCAATATAATTTCACAGAGACACAATAGGAAGTGAGACAAATCAGTGCCAATATTTCCACCATCAATCAAAACATGCACTCCTCCATCGACGCATCAATCACTGAACTCAAAGAAGACCTCAAATAAGAAATGACTACCCAACTTGAATTTGTCGTTTCGATGATCTACACCAAGATGCATATCCCTGCAGATCCCCCTATATCTAACCCACCTTTTAATACCAAAGATGAAACTTCCTGTCATTCCCATAATTTTCAGCCACATCACTTTCAACGTGACCTACACCTTCCACGGGTGGATGTGACCAAATTTGATGGCTCAGATCCCACTGGTTGGGTAACTCAAATGGAAAATTATTTCTCTTTGTACGACATTACAAATGATTTGGCCAAACTCTGGTATGGAATTCTCCATCTAGATCAAGAACATTGGCAATGGTGGCAATGGAGAAAAACTTCTTATCAAGGGTATATTTCTTGGACACACTTTGTGGTAGAGCTTTATGAATGCTTTGAAACTGACACCAACCATTTAGGTCGTTTGAGAAATTTGAAACAATCTGGAACAATGGAAGACTTTATAGCTTCTTTTGAGTGACTGGATTTTCATACAAAGGGAATGTATGATGCTTTTTTCCTATAATGTTTTACCAGTGGCCTCAAGGATGAGATTCGTGCCCATGTCCTCATGGCTCGGCCTCAGGGTTGGGTGGAGGTTACTAAAAGAGCTAAGGAAGCACAACAGGTTGTCTCTTCTCAAAAATAGGAACCCCCCTTTATTCCTTGCACTAAACCAGTAAATACCACTACTCATTCTACTCCACTAAAGATCCAAAATTGTCCAGGGATGAAATGGGTGAACTCCAGCTCAAAGGCCTTTGTTATATTTTTTATGAAAAATATTTTTCGGGCCACAAGTGTAAGGAAAAAAATCTTGTTATGGCCATCTTGAAGGACATTTTGTAAGAGGATGTTGAAACTCCACTTGTTTTCGAGTCACCTAAAACCACTGACATAACCCCTCCCTCAGACCCTCCCAAAGTAGAACCGATCATTTACCTAAATTATATCACTGGATTCTCTACCCCCCAAACCCTCAAGCTAATTGGTTACATCAAGCATAGGAAGGTCATCATTCTTTTTGATAGTGGAAGCACCCATAATTTTATTCATCATTGCATTTCCCAAGAAACCCATTGCTATATCCATGAAGTCAATAATTTCCAAATCATGATTGCCAATGGCGGCTCCATGAAATGTGGAGGGTGTTGTGAAAATGTGTTTCTCCAAATTGGTGACTACCACCCAAAATCTCATATGTTTGCTATCGACATGGGTGGTTGTGACATTGTGTTGGGTGCAGACTGGCTAAGGACTTTGGGTCCCATTCTCATAGATTTTAAGGAATTAACCATGCAATTCGACCAGGAGGGCCAACAATATAAGTTCCAAGGCATCACCATTGATTCACCTGAGATCATTAGTTCTGATCACATGGAAAAGATGCTCAAAAAAGGCCATTCTAGCATTATTACCCAACTCCATGCCATACAAGCAACTGAGACACCCTCTATCCCACAAGACCTCCAATCCATCCTCTCTAAAAATCAACTGGTCTTTTCCACTCCCCAGGGTCTCCCTCCTTCCCTTGGTGTTCATGATAATCCCATTCCCCTTGTACCAGGAAGCCTTCCTCCCAATATTCGTCCCTATCACCACTCCTTTTCCCCAAAAAATGAAATTGAGAAAATGGTTCAAGAACTTCTTAACACGGGCATTATCTTCCCTAGTACAAGCCCCTACTCTTCTCCTGTGGTCATGGTCCTGAAGAAAGATGGTTCTTGGCGCATGTGTCCTGACTTCTGCCCCCTCAACAAAATCACCATTAAAGACAAATTTCCCATTCCTTTCATTGATGACCTCTTGGATGAATTGAGTGGCGCCTAGTTATTTACTAAACTTGATATTCATTCTGGATACTGTAACGTTCCCCCGACCAACCTCAGGCTAGAGAGTGCCACTCCAGAGAAACCACTCATGCTTTGACACCATTCGGTAACATTCGTAGTAATCAAATGAGTTATTCCACCTATATTTACTCTTTAAACTACATGCAGCTAAAACATATACATACAACATTCTTGAGGAAGCTTTAAAGTTAAACAACAATTTTCTTTCTTTGACATATGAATTTTATATAGAAATAATAGTAACCACAGATATGCAACATTTACAGGAAATTACCCATAAGCACACAAGAAATCATAATCACATATATGCTAAAATCATAACATAGGCATGTAAATAACAAAACAACATATCATTTTATCATACAATTGGTACTTATCTTAGAAATATTGTCACCAACTGCTTACAGACCATCCACGAACCTCCCAACCATAGACTACACTGCTCATCACTCTCAATAGTGAGTCACCTCTGAGTTGGGACTGAACTCTACCCAGGGTAAAGGGATCCTATCCAGGCTAAGGCTCAAGGACAATAGGAAAGACTCCATATCAGGTGCTCACTCAACTAACAACCTACAACCTCTCATTCCCCACATGCCTATCCCACCCAATGAAGTGTGCCCCTTCTCTGCTCAATAGTGCCTCAGCTTCCCCACTTCCCTTCCATGGCTTTAGCAACATGCCTAACTGGAATTCACGTTGTAGCTACAGTTTATCACCTTCAGGAATCAATCCCCAACAATTCTCTCACTCAAAGAATTTCTCACGAGCTTGACAACTCGCTTCTTCAATCCCGCTCCAAGATAACTAGGTACACCAACCAAAAGGAGGTATGGGAATAGGTTCCAAAATGGTGAAATGAATATCTCAAGGATAACAAAATGTGTGAGTGAAAATGGTCAGAGAATCATTGACTGGATAACTGAGTGTGTACAGGAATCACTGTGACCTCTTCATGAAAAAGTGATGGTGAGAATGATGGTCAAACTCTGGTCTGGAAAAATCCCCCCCATGGAAAATATCACCCAAATGAGCTAAGTCCCCCATGATATGAATGCATGTCCCCAACTTGACACTTGTCATATCAGAAGTTACTTTGGTCCACTTGTCTCCAACTTTAGAACTTAGGATAAAATAATTATCCATACTTTACGTTTTAGGAATATCAATATAATATTCCCTTGACTTTTGGCCCTCCCTTTCCCTAACTGGTGAATCTCAGTCCCCCATCTCTTTTATCGTGGTCAATCTGTGTGCAATGATGTATTTATATTAATCATGAGTCATGTACAAAGTAGGTGCATTGGCCCTTGACATCTAGGCGTTCCAGCCTAATATGAAAACATAAGCATCTCAAATTATAATAACCGGCTCACCAGCCTATAATACATATGATATACATGAGGCTCATTGTCCTCCATACTGCATGCGATATCCTGCGATGTGCATATTACATCATTTTACTGCACAGTTCATGCGTGCACTATGCCACATGATGTGCATTACCAAATGAGGTAAAAAATGGTCACCATCTTAAGTATATTTATATTAAATTTGAAATTGGGTTCGGTCGAGGGATATTACAATCCCATCCCCTTATTTATGCATTGTCCTCAATGCTTCATACACCCGTATATAAAAAAGTTTTCAAAATCTTAAAAAAGATGTAGGTATTTTGTCCATATTGCATCTTCATGCTCCCAAGTAGCATCCTTAGGACCATACCAGGTCCATTGAACCTTTACAAGCTCTATGGATCGATTCCAAAGCTACTTGACTTTTTGGTCCAAAATGTGCATCGGATGCACTTGAAAAGCACCTTCTTGCTCCACCTGAATCGCATTCCAATCAATAACATGATTAGCACTAGGTATACCTTTCTTTAGCAATGATACATGGAAGACATTATGAAAAGACATAGATGCAGGCAATGCAATCATATAAGCAATTGGACCAATCCTCTCTAGGATTCCAAAATTCCCACAAAATCTAGCTCCCAACTTCGCGCAGCTTCCCAACTTCAGGGAAATCCTATTAGCTTTCACTTTCAAGAAAAAATTATCACCCACTTTGAATTCTCTGTGGGTTTTGTTCTTATCGGCATAAATTTTCTGTCTGTCTTGGGAAACTTTTAAATTCTACTTAATTTTTGTCATCTAGTCCTCCATATCCCTAAGAAGATCTGGCCCAACTACTGTCCTATCATCTGGATTATTCCAACTCACTAGAGTATTTCACTTTATGCCGTAAAGTTCTTCAAATGGACTCATCTTTAATGATGCATGATACACATTGTTGTATGCAAATTCTACCAAGTGTAGGTAGTCTTCCCATTTTGATGGTTTGTCCATCACATACATTCTCAGTATATCTTCTATCACCCTATTCACTCTTTCTGTCTGTCCATCAGACTCAGGATGATAAGTTGTACTAAAGTTCAAATTCATTCCAAATCCTTTGAACAATACTTTCCAGAAATTCGAGGTGAATTTTGGGTCTCTGTCGAACACAATTGTTTTAGGAATCCCGTGCAATCGTGCCACTTCCTTTATGAAAATATCAACAACCTTTGTTTCCTTGTGAATATTTTTCAGTGAAATAAAATGGGTAGATTTTGTAAGCTTGTCCACCACCACCATGATCAAATCATGCATATTTCATGTTCTAGGCAATCCCATAATAAAATCCATTGTCACCACTTCCCACTTCCATTCAAGAATGGTTAAAGGTTGCAACAAACCTACTGGGTGTCTATTATCATCTTTCACTTTCTGACATTCCATACATATATCGATGTACTCGGCGATCTCTTTCTTCATACCTAGCCAAAAGTAATGGCTCTTGATCACTGCCATGATTTTATGATATCCAGGGTGGCCTGCATAAGGAACATTATGCATTTTATGAAAAATCATACATTTCAAGTCCTGGACATTTGGAACAAAAATTATGTTCTTGTGAAACAATATTCTATCTATTCCCAACTTATAATCATCCACCTTCTGATGTATCTTCCCCTACTGTAGCATTGCTACCAATTCTCTGTATTGCAGATCTGCATTGGAAGCCTCCAAAATTTTACTTTTAATATTAGTTTGGTACATGCTAATGGATGAAGTATGTAACTCATGCACCTTCCTGCTGAGTGCATTAGCCACTTTATTATCCTTCCCTTTGATATGATTTATATGAAAATCATATTCTCTTAGAAATTCTAACCCTCTGCTTTGTCTAGAATTTAGATTTGGCTGATCAAATAAATATTTAAGACCATTGTGGTATATTCTTATCTCAAACCTCTTTCCCATGAGGTAGTGTCTCCATTTCCTCAAGGCATGCACTATGGCTGCCAACTCCAAATCGTGACTGGCATAGTTTCTTTCATGATCCTTCAACTTCCTTGATTCGTAACATATGACAAACCCATTTTCACTGAGGACTCCACCAAGTCATTCATTACATGCATCAGTGCATACGATGAAGTCTTCTTTTGGGTCTGTGATCCCTAATATTGGAGCACTTGTCAATATTTGTTTCAAGTGTTGGAAACTTCTTTCACAATCCAGTGTCCACTGAAACTTCACTCCCTTTCTTTGCAAGGAAGTGATTGGATGTGCAATCTTCAAGAATCCTTCAATAAATATTATGTAGTAACCTACAAGACCCATGAATGATCTCACCTCTGTCACATTCTTCGGTGATTACCATTCTTTAATGGCCTCTATCTTCTCAGGATCCACTGCTATCCCATCCTTTGAAATGATATGCCCCAAGTAATGAATCTCTTTCTGATAAAATGATGACTTGCTCAACTTGTCATATAACTGTTTTTCCCTTAATACTTGCAACACCATCCTCAAATGATGTTCATGCTCTTCCTCTAACTTGGAATATATAATAATGTCATCCAAAAAGACAATGAAAAACTTCTCCAAATACTCTCGGAAAACACCATTCATTAAGCACATGAAAACAACTGGTGCATTTGACAACCCAAATGGTACCACTATGAACTCATAATGACCATACCTTGTCTTGAAGGTAGTCTTGTTAATATATACTTCTTTAATTATTACCTGATGGTATGTCAATCTGAGATCTATCTTTGAAAATATCTTTGCATCCTTCAATTGATCAAAGAGGTCATCAATCCTTGGTAGAGGATACTTGTTCTCAACAATCACTTTATTCAACTGTCTGAAGTCAATGCACAACCTTAGTGTTCCATCCTTCTTTCTCACAAACAAGACTGGGGCACCCCAAGGTGACACACTTGGGCCTATATACCCCTTCTTTATAATTTCTTCAAGTTGCATTTGCAACTCCTTCAATTCTGGTGTACTCATTCTGTAAGGATTCTTTGATACTGGCGCTGCTCCAGGCATCAAATTTATAGAGAAATCAATGTCTCTCCTTGGGGGTAGTCCGGGTACCTCCTTGAACACATCCTCAAAATATTCCAAGACTGCATAATATTCTAAATTTGGCACCTTATATTTAGGTGTATCTTCCAAATGAGCCGCAAATAGTTGACATCCTTTTCTATAACATTTCTTCAACTGCAATGCTGAAATTTTTCTAATGATTACTGCCCTAGGAATTCCCTGTACCTTCCTTAGTCTCCCTTCCTCATCCAGAAAAGTAAATGCTTTGTTGTAACAATTTAAGAGAGTGTGGTGTTGGTCCAACCAATCCATCCCAATTAGACAGTCATAGGAACCTAAAGGCAATATGTTCAAATCCACCTTGGTGTTCAATCCATTCATGTCTATGAGGCATGACTTAACCATCTTATTAACTTTTCTTCTGGATCCTATAGACAGTTGCACCAACCAAGATTTCCCATGATTCCTTCTTGGAAATTGCAAACTTTCCACCATATTAGGGTCTATATAATTATTATTAGCTCATGAATCAATTAAAATATCAAGGGTTTGGTTTTTGATCATACCTTCCACTTCAATCATGTGTGATTGATACTCTTATTGCTTGTTGTCCAGGGCTGCATAAATCCTTAGAACATATGTGCCCATGTCCTCTACTGTCTCAGCCCATTGTAAATTGTGAACAACCTTACTTTTTTCACCTCTGTGAGGACAATCTCTAAACCTATGGTTCCCTTTACAACCCTAACATTGCATAGGTGGTTATCTTGGCCCTTGACTTCCTGTGTCAATCACTCTAGGTTCTTTATGTGTTTTCTTCCCTTGTGGATTATTTTTGAAGAACGGTGGCTTAGCTCCCTTCTTCCTCTGATCCATCCTAAATTTCTTATTGTCTTCCCAAGCCTTTTGGAAAGATGGATTTTCTTTTTGCTGATCATATAAGAATTTAGCTCTCCTTATGGTCTCTTCTAATGTCTTGGGATAATCATACTATATTTTGTCACTGATGAACAATGTCAATCCACTTAAATACCTTTGAATCTTGACTGTATCATCCTTGACGAAAGAGACATACTTCAGCAGTTCCAGAAACCTTCTCTCATATTCATCTATGGTCGTACTTCCAAGCTTAAGTTCAAAGAACTCTTTCATTTTATTGTCATAGTACCTTTTAGTTAAGTAATTCTTCTCAAAATAATTCTTGAATTCCTTCCAAGTAACACTTTTCTCTAAAATGTGATGCACCTGCACAAGTTGATCCCACCACATGGAGGCCTTTCCTTTGAATTGATAGATAGTGATTCTACCTTCTACATGAGAAGAATAATTATGCAATTAAAAATATTTCCTCATGCCTAGCAACCATGTTTCTGCATCTCCATCCTTTTTGTGTTCACCATCAAATGTAGGAGGTTTGATTTTGTTCATTTCTCCTCACAGCTCATCCACCCCAGATCTCTTATACCTTCTAACAGGGGATAGACTAGAGTTGTTTCCTTCTCTCTTACTAGAATGCCTTTGGGAATGATGGTGATGTCTACTAGAACATTTTACTTTTCCTTTCTCCTTTGAAGATTTTTGACTCTCATATTTACTTGAGTCACTCTCCTTAACCAATTTCTATTCTATTCTGTTCAAACCCTCCAATAGCTTCATGTTGAAATCATCCTGCTACTCTTTGGCTTTCATAAGCCTTTCATTATCAAATTTATGGATTTGGACATCCTTCTGTAAATTCTTAATGGTCTCAACCATATTCATATCTCCATTCCTTTCTTCTCCATGTTCGTTGGAGTTCATTCCTTCCATGCCCAAATGGACATCCACCCCTCTCCTCTCATTTTGCTGACTGTAATTCCCCTGTGCTTCATCCATTATTATCGACCCTGTGCTGGTCTGATCTGATCGAGTTGTTGTTAATTATGCAAAACGTGTAGCCATCACAACTTATCATGCTAAATTTCAACAATTCATGGGAATAAGCACCTTTTGATCCTATATACACATCATAATTATCTCTCTCGATTTCCTGGTGTTATCACCATAGAAATTCTAGATAAGACCCAAGTCTCGAAAAAACAGATGTGTAGTTCCTTCAGAGATACACTTGAGAAAGAAGGTGGTTTTCCGAAACCACTTTCACCAAGACGTGGTATCACGTGTCTCAATATGTCAAATCCACCACTCGTGGAGAGAGCGACGGTTAGTCAGATCACCCTGCTTCACTCATTCGGTACTTCGCAACCATGTGACGTTAGCTGAACGCTTCCATGTTAATGAAATCAAAAGATAATCATTTGAAATGGATTGGCCAAGCATGGAAACCCAATGCTCTTGTACGTAATCCATCTACACTTCATAAATGGAGTTCTATAATTACCATTCCCCAAGTATAAATATATCTATGTATCCATGTTAGCGATATTTGTTGTATAGGGGGATAGAACACAAAAGAAGGGGGGAAAACCCACTTGTCCAAAGTTTCGGGCGATAACGCGCCCATGGTAAGCAACAAGCAATACCGGGCGGTCTAGATTTGTGCAACCAGATCGACGATGCATATTGGATTCTGGACCCCCCTTTCCTTCCGATCTTTAAGCAAGGGGGGGGGGGGTCCGGAATCGGGGGCACACCTCTCCAACGGTCCAGATGAGCGCGCCCGGATCAACGACAATGAAGACCATTCCGGACCCCCCCCGCCCTTCTACCTTTAAGTGGAGGGGGGGGGTCCAGAATCGTAGATGTAGTTTCCGATGGCCACGATTGAGCAGCCCAGATCAATGGCTCAGGCACGACCCCGACCCTCTCAGCTGCCCTGTCTTTAATTCGCATGGGCCCGCCTCCCGCCATGCCATCTTTCTGCCCGCCTTTCCCTTTCCGCCATGTGTCACCGTTCACCTCTCTCTCACACTTCCAGGTGGCATTTCTCTCGTCTCATCATCCATTTATCACTTGCCACGTATCCTTTTCCCTCTATGTCAACCTTTCACCAAACTTGCCTCGTTCATTCACTCGTTGTCTCTGCGTATATCCCTAATGACTCATGTCAATCCCCCCACCACCTCTCTCACCTCTTATCGTCCTTCGTCATCCTTCTCTCATCTTGTCACCCTTTCCACGCCCTTATAACCCGAAACCACCATTCCTTTCATGCGCCTCATCCTACGCGCTGGCCTCCATGCCTGCCCCTCAAGCTATTCGGTTGTTCCAGGTGGCAACGCGAGAAGTCTTCCCTATCCCGAGAAGCTGAGTTGGATGGGCCGTTCTCAATCCCAAGAAGAAGTTATTGAAGCGGTTGAGGGTGGTTAGATATCGTCTCCGCCATAATGGGGACATCTTGCATTGAATTAAAGGCACGTCAATTCACCGATGTAACTGTCAGAAGATCGATCGCGTCTGCCATAAGTTGTACGGTTATTCAAAGATTGCGGCTGCAGAGTGTCAGAAGCCATGCAGACGCAAAGCTTTTATTTCATTTTCTTGGTTCTTCTGCTGTTGATTGTTCTGAGTATATGTAGGCATTTGTGCCATTTTTGTATCTATCGATGGTAGAGCTAATCTCCCGACTGTAAAGTTTCAGCAAATACTCTGGTTTCTTGGTTATGCCTCTATGTTTGAGATTTCTTGGTTTATAACAAACAGTTCTCCTTTTTCTATCTGTCTTTCGTCTCAGGCTTGAGGATTCATAGTTGAGCATCTTGTTACAATAAAGGATTTGTTGTGATGTTGTTGTGCCCTCTGGTATTTGTATTTGAATGCGAAAGGATTTTGTGTTCGAATGCATTCTTCTTCAGTCTGTTGCAAACCGGATGTTTGTGATAGACCTTTGCACCCTTCTTGCGTAAGTCTTCCACCTGCTCACCCTTTTACGACTCACTGTTTGGAGTTTATCAAGACCTCACTCGTTCATGCGTGCCTGGTCTGGTTTCTGAGTTGACACAATGATGTTTTGAGTTTTCCTCCATTTGATCACCCTTTAAACAAATTGTGACATTAAACTGATGGGCTTCGGGCTCTTCTCCTTCTAGCAATCCAGGAGTGACTTCCGAACGCCAACATTTCTGGTGCCATTGTCGGGGACGAAGTTGAATATTTTCCCCGGGATTGAATGACAAAGACCAACTGATTTCTGAAGGTGCATCAGATATCAGAACTTGAAGATTGCTACTGTGCACCTGGCGACTCCACTGTGATGACTCCACTGGGGAGATCATGTTCTATCAACTGTGGCTTCGAGAGGCAGACACATGAGGTCTAATACACACTTGCCTTTAGCCACACTAGAAGCTGACTTGGAAGCGGTGCGCAGAAAGGGAAAGATCTATGCAAGAGAAGTTTCCATCGCTGAAAAAGGTAATACGTCGTCCCTTTATGTGAAAACTCCATTTTCTGATTTTCAGCTTCCTAGTTGCACTTCCTTTGAGGTTTCCCGTTTTCTGAACTTCGGGAGTGTTCCTGCTGAGTTTTCTCCTCTTGGTCTAGTATCAGAGGGAGAGATCCTTGTCACTCCCCCCTCAGGAGGTTTCACCACTCCTCCTTTTATTACTACTGCTGCGCAGAGAGAAATACCTATACACCCAAGTCTCTTGGACTTCTCTCTGTTTTCCCCGTCATCTCCTGCGAGGACCCCGTTTCCTACCACACCTGTTCAGACTCCATCTCCTCCAAGTTCTCCTCCACTCAACGTCCCTATGGTTGGTGATAATCCCCCTCAGAACAGAATGGATGATATAGTCGCTGCCAGATATGCTCCTTTGGTCCTGCCTCATCCCATGAACCCTCTCCCTGCTGGAGACTACTTGAAGTATATGCCCAAGTTCACTGGGGAAGGGGACATAACTGCTGAAGAGCATTTGGATTCTTTTTACAGTTATGCAGACAACCTCAATATTGAAAATGAAGATGTTTGGATGAGAGTCTTTGTCCAGAGTTTGGATGGTGAGGTCAGAAAGTGGTTCAGGGGGCTGGCCCCTAGATCTATTGCTGGTATTGAAGCCCTGGACAATGTTTTCCTGAGACAGTGGAGAGATAGAAAGGACTACATTTATTACATGACTAAGTTTGGGTCCCTAAAAAAGCAGGAAGGAGAGTCAGTTTCTGACTTTTCCAAAAGATTCAATAAGATGTATAACAAAATTCCTGTAGAAATAAAGCCTTCAGAAGCATCTGCTCAAATTTCATATACTAGTGCCTTTGACCCTGATTTCTGTCTCGTATTAAGAGAAAGAAGAGCCACCTCTTTAGCTCAGATGCAAGATGCAGCTATAGAAGTGGAATCCAACATGATAGCAACTGACAGATTGAGGACCAGAGCCGACACTGACAGAAGAAAGGGAAAATCAGAAGCCTCGGTGTCTGGCTCCAACATCTCTAGCCCATCGGTTCCCCACCCTCAAGTAAATGAGTTGACCCAGCTGTTGAACGTGCTGAAAGAAGAGATGGAGAGATTAAAGACGGAAAGAAAACAAATGAACAAAGGCCCTCAGAATGTCAATAACAGAGGAGGTTTCAGAAGGCCAAACAATTTCATTCCTCCAACTATGCACAAAGAAAAGGAAAGGGACAGAGATGACCAAAGGATTCAGGCCCCTTTCCAGAACAATTTTGTAGTTGAGGAAGAAGAAAGAGAAACAGACGAGCCTGAGCCTAAAATCCACTCTGTAGAAGTCACTCCTCCTTTCCCCCATCTAACTAATTCAGCATATGAGGGATCCCTTATGAACAGTTAGCTAAATGAACTAAACAAGGGAGACAAAGCTGGCGGTGGCTGAGGCAGGTATAACCTGAGATCAGACAGGAGGGCAGCAGTACCTGATGCTCCTGAGTCATCCACCAGAGCAGAGAAACCTGCTGACGAGGTAGCAGACAGCCACAAAGGTAAGAAGGCCCGACCTCTCTCCCCTATTATCCAAAATCATGCTCCTGAGATTAAAGAAATTCCAAAGCTTACATCTTCTTTCAATTTCGAGCATGAAATTCAAAAGATCAGAATCCCTGTGCCCCTCACTGAGTTAATCAAACATGGGGAATTCAAAAGGTGCTTCTCCGACCTGTTGAAATCCGAAGCCTCTAGCCCTTCCACAGACTTCATAAGCCTCCAAGATGAAAGACCTACAGTGGTCCTAGGTCCCATGGTAGAAGACAGAGATGACTCATCCCCTCCCTTCTACACCTCCCTAAACATACATGACAAAGTGCTGCATAATTGCTTAATGGATTCAGGGGCTTCTCACAACCTCATGCCTAAAGCCGTCATGGAAGAGCTAGGATTAGAAGTCACCAGAGCCTATCATGACCTTTATTCCTTCGCCTCCAGGAGGGTACAATGTTTGGGAGTCATCAAGGACCTGGTAGTTTCCCTGTTTCAGCTGCCCATGAAAAGCATGGTCATGGATATAGTGGTAGCTGATGTTCCCCCCAAGTTTGGCATGTTGTTGTCAAGGTCCTGGATTAAGAGACTTGGAGGAACGTTGCATATGGACCTCATGTATGCCACCATTCCAGTCTTTGGGGGGGAACACATGAGATTGTATAGAGAAGCCCATCTATCCTACATTGTCAGTGATGAAGCAGACCCCACTAATCATCCCATATATGCCTTAGACACTGACCTAGGATCTAGCTTATTGTAGGTCAATAATGAACCTGAGACCCCTTTACAGATCAGAAAGCAACTCAGTCTTAATCAGGGGATACCTCCTCCAAACACCTATGTTTGGAAGATGTTCTTTGATGGAGCTTCTTCCAGTATAGGTGCAGGTGCCTGAGTGGTATTCAAATCTCCTTCTCAGGAAACCATAGCACTGTCATACAAGCTGGAATTTGAAGTCACCAACAATGTGGCAGAATATGAAGCTCTAGTTCTGGGATTAAGGGCTGCAAAAGAAATGGGAATCAGGGAGATGGCTGTCTTCGGGGATGCAAAATTAATTGTCCAGCAGGTCAAAAACGTCTATCAGACCAAGCACCCTCTCCTCAAGAATTACAGGAACGAGGTATGGGACCTTGTCGACAGTTTCTTCCTGGATTTTAACATCTCTTTTATTCCAAGGGAAGAAAATGCTTCGGCCGACTTTCAAGCCTTCTCAGCTAGTTTTTTCGAAGCCCCCGCACGACCAACTATCAGCTCAGAGGTGGAAATAAGATACAGACCCTCTGTGTCAGACAATGTCATACATTGGAAGGTATTCAAAGATGATCAGGAGATCGAGAAATTCCTCCAATCCATTGATGACTTCTCTGCATCACGCATAGATGAGGACCCTGACACAGATGGCAGCAACCACCCTGGGGAGTTGCTGAATAATGTTGCGGACCATCAGATTATTCAACTGCCGAGCAATCATATACCAAGAGGACTGATCCCATTAAAAATATTGTTTGATGGGAACGATGTGGCGATGAAGGGCAGGATTTCAGGTGATGATGCTAATACGACTGAGTGCAACATAGGCACACCAGAGGATCCCAAATTGGTCAAGACGTCAAAGAGCCTCACCGAGAAGCAGAGGATCAGATATACTAAGTTGCTGAGGGAGTTTGCTGACGTGTTTGCATGGACCTACGAAGACCTCAAGACATATGACACGTCAGTCATTGAGCACAAAATCCCACTGAAAGAGGAGGCTAATCCGTTTAAGCAGAAGCTGAGATAGATAAATCCGACGTTGCTACCTGTCATGGAGAGGGAAGTGAAAAAGTTGTTGGATTCCCAAATCATAGTCCCCTTGAGATACTCTAATTGGGTAGCCAATTTGGTCCCAGTAAGAAAGAAGAGCGGAGAAATCAGACTCTGTGTCGATTTCAGGAACCTGAACAGGAGTTCAAGGAAGGACAATTACCCCCTGCCCAACATGGAACATATACTGCAGAGGGTCACTGGTGCATCTAGGATATCTATGATTGATGGATTTTCTGGCTATAATCAGATATCAGTCATGCCTGAAGACCGAGAAAAGACAGCCTTCACCACTCCTTGGGGGACATTCATGTATGCCAAGATGTCGTTTGGGATGATGAACACGGGAGCAACATTTCAACGAGCCATGGACATAGCCTTCATCGGGGAAAAAGATAAGTTTGTGGTGGTTTACCTAGATGATATAACAATCTTCTCCAAGACTGATATAGAGCACCACTGCCACTTGAAGAGGGTTTTCCTGAAGTGTCGCAGGTTTGGCCTTTCCCTCAATCCCAAGAAATCATTGTTTTCTATGCAAGAGGGGAAGTTGTTAGGCCATATAGTCTCAGCAGAGGGAGTGAGAATTGATCCTGACAGGGTAGAGGCAATCCAAGCCCTGTCACTTCCCAGGTCTAAAAAGGAGGTCCAAGCATTTCTAGGAAGGATTAATTTCCTGAGGAGGTTTGTCTCAAATTTTGCTGAATTAGTGAAGCATATCACAACCATGCTCAGGAAGGGCCATGAACTAAAATGTACTGCTGAACCCAAGAAATATTTTGACCAAATAAAGAAAGCATTAGCCGAGGCTCCTGTGCTGATCAGTCCAGATTATTCTAAAGATTTTATGATATTTTCTTTTGATTCCTTTGACACAGTAGCAGCGGTTCTGTTGCAGAAAAACGATCAAGGGCAAGAACAGCCTATTGCCTTCTTTAGCAAGGCGCTGAGAGATGCAGAGCTCCGGTACGAGATCATGGAAAAGCAGGCTTATGCCTTGGTGAAAGCTCTCAAAGCTTTTAGGGTCTATGTCTTACACTAAAAAATCATTGCATATGTTCCTTCGACCTCTGTGAAGGAAATTCTTATATAGCCTGATATAGACGGAAGAAGAAGTAAATGGATCACCAAGATCCTAGAATTTGACCTGGAAATTAAGCCCACTAAACTAATAAAGGGGCAGGGTTTGGCCAAGCTCCTGGCTGAATCCAATTATAAATCTTTGGAAATTAGTTTCATCAATGAGCAAGCAGATACACCCGACAGGGGTTCCCAAAGCAATGTGCCACTATCAGCATGCCCCTGGTACAAAGATATCTTGTATTTCCTGCAGGAGTTGAGACCACCTGATGGGATGGAAAAAGGTAAAGCCAGAGCTTTAAAACTCAAAGTTGTCAGGTATTTCCTTATTGGCCAAGATTTGTATTGGAAAGACCCCTAGGGGGTATTACTATTGTGTCTGGACCCACAGCAGGCCCAGAAGGTTATGAATGATTTCCATAGCAGTCTCTGTGGAGGCCATTATGTTTGGAAGACCACAGCTCACAAGATCCTCCGAGATGGATACTACTGGCCCACCTTATTTCCTGATGTCTGCAGGGAAATTAGAGCTTGCATCAAATGTCAGAAATTCTCAGGGAAGTAGTAGCTCAAATCCCTGCCATTGAAGCCTGTGGTGGTCTCAGCGCCCTTTCAGCAGTGGGGATTGGACTTCATCGGGGAAATTCATCCTCCCTTAAGTGGTCAGCACCGATGGATTTTGAAAGCAACCGACTACTTCACTAAATGGATAGAAGTTGTCCCTACCAGAAGAACTTCTCACAAAGTCATCATCAGCTTCCTGGAAGACATCATAGCTAGGTTCGGCTGCCCTAGAAAAATTGTCACTGACAATGCTTCCCCATTTCGTTCTGAGCCTCTGATCAAATTTTGTGACCAATTTGGGATCTCACTGATTCACTCCACTCCCTACTATCCTCAGGGAAACGGACTGGCAGAATCCTCGAATAAAAGCTTAATCAAGATTATCAAAAATCTATTAGAGGATAATAAACGGGCATGGGACTCAAAGCTCAAATTCGCACTTTGGGCCGATCGAGTGACAACAAATAAATCCCTGGGTCTCTCACCCTTCCAGCTCATTTATGGGATTGAGGTCGTCTTCCCCACTCAGCTTGCCTTGCCTGTGGAAAATCTCCTCCAAGACTATGAGGGGGAACCTAACCATGTGCTCAGAAGAACTCATCATATGGTGGAGGTGCAGCAGATCAGAGAACAGGTCCTGGACAGAGCTTACAACCGTCAACAGAAGATCAAACAGGCTTTTGACAAGAAAAGCAAGAAGAAAGAGTTTGAGCAGGGCGATCTGGTTCTCAAGTGGGATGCACCCAGACAGGAAAAGGGCAAACACAGTAAATTTGATGCCCTCTGGTTTAGGCCTTTCAAGATCCTTGAAGCATTTTCTAACAACACTTACAGGTTGCAGGATTTGGAAGGCAATGAAGTTTTTAATGGCCCAGTCAATGGGCATTTCTTAAAGAAATGTTTTCTTTGAGACGCAGTCAGCTCGTTTTGTTTTTGTTTTGTAAATATTGTTTTTATTTTATTTTTTGGACTAATAAATGACTCCATAGCCCAACAACAAAGGCACTAAGTATGCAAAAGAGTTCTTAGAGCATCACAGGGATGACTCTATCCCCCATGGAGCCAAATGTTAGCGATATTTCTTGTATAGGGGGGTAGAACACAAAAGAAGGGGGGAAAACCCACTTGTCCAAAGTTTCAGGCGATAACGCGCCCATGGTAAGCAGCAAGCAAGACCGGGTGGTCCAGATTTGCGTGCCCAGATCGACGACGCATATTGGATTCCGGACCCCCCTTGCCTTCCGATCTTTAAGCAAGGGGGGGGGGGTCCGGAATCGGGGGAGCACCTCTCCAACGGTCCAGATGAGCGCGCCTGGATCAACGGCAATGAAGACCATTCCGGACCCCCCCAACCCTTCTACCTTTAAGCGGAGGGGGGGGATCCGGAATTGTAGATGTAGTTTCCGACAGCCACGATTGAGCAGCCCAGATCAACGGCTCAGGCATGACCCTGACCCTCTCAGCTGCCCTCTCTTTAATCCGCATGGGCCCGCCTCCCGCCATGCCATCTTTCTGCCCGCCTTTCCCTTGCCGCCATGTGTCACCATTCACCTCTCTCTCACACTTCCAGGTGGCCTTTCTCTCGTCTCATCATCCATTTATCACTCGCCACGTATCCTTTTCCCTCTATGTCAGCCTTTCACCAAACTTGCCTCATTCATTCACTCGCTATCTCTGCATATATCCCTAATGACTCATGTCAATCCCCCCGCCACCTCTCTCACCTCTTATCATCCTTCATCATCCTTCTCTCATCTTTTCACCCTTTCCACGCCCTTATAACCCGGCACCACCATTCCTGTCATGCGCCTCATCCTCCACGCTGGCCTCCATGCCTGCCCCTCAAGCTACTCAGTTGTTCTAGGTGGCAGCACAAGAAGTCTTCCCTATCCCGAGAAGCTGAGTTGGCTGGGCCGTTCTCAATCCCAAGAAGCAGTTATTGAAGCGGTTGAGGGTGGTTAGATATCGTCTCTGCCATAATGAGGACGTCCTGCATTGAATTAAAGGCACGTCGATTCGCCGATGTAACTGTTAGAAGATCGATCACGTCTGCCATAAGTTGTACGGTTATTCAAAGATTGCGGCTGCAGAGTGTCAGAAGCCATGCAGACGCAAAGCTTTTATTGCATTTTCTTGGTTCCGCTGATGTTGATTGTTCTGAGTATATGTAGGAATTTGTGCCATTTTTGTATCTATCGATGGTAGAGCTAAGCTCCCGACTGTAAAGTTTCAGCAAATACTTCGGTTTCTTGGTTATGCCTCTGTGTTTGAGATTTCTTGGTTTATAACAAATAGTTATCCTTTTTCCATCTGTCTTTCATCTCAGGCTTGAGGATTCACAGTTGAGCATCTTGTTACAATAAAGGATTTGTTGTGACGTTGTTGTGCCCTCTGGTATTTGTATTTGAATGCGAAAGGATTTTGTGTTCGAATGCATTCTTCTTCAGTCTGTTGCAAACCGGATGTTTGTGATAGACCTTTGCACCCTTCTTGCGTAAGTCTTCCACCTGCTCACCCTTTTACTACGACTCACTATTTGGAGTTTATCAAGACCTCACTCATTCATGCATGCCTGGTCTGGTTTCTGAGTTGACACAATGTTGTTTTGAGTTTTCCTCCATTTGCTCACCCTTTAAACAAATCGTGACATTAAACTGATGGGCTTCGGGCTCTACTCCTGCTAGCAATCCAAGAGTGACTTCCGAGCACCAACAATCCATAACTGAAGTAATCTCCAAACTGTTTGACTTCCTACTCTCTGTAAAGACACATTTCGGTATCCCCAACCTAAGATACATGAACAAGGCTAAGTCGAGTGAGATTGGTTATTCGAGAAACATGCTAGAATTTCCTACAAGTAAGGAGGAAAGGGTCCTTAAAAACATTTTAGAAACTAAGTTCCACATAGAGCCGACTATAGACTCATGATTGGAAGCTAGTCTGAATCCCACTATAAAAGATTTATTCATCAACAAGCTAGTCGCTAAGAAGAAAAGGAGAAAGTGACAGAAGAAGGAGGAATCTATTGCTGAAGTGGGCAAAAGTGTTGGAGAGAATCAACTGGTCTTGTTAGACTCTTCTTTAAAGACAGAGATTGCTAATATGAAGTAATTCTTCAACTAAAATAAGCATGTCTCAGTGAATTTTGAACAGTCGGTAGCGGAGGTAAAGAGTACCAGAGATGATAGGCATGTTCTTAAACGACCCTTTTTCAACAAGCTAATTGTTTTCATCCTCTTTTTGTAATTTGTAATTATTATGATTATATAAATACAAAAACAGATTTTAGACTATTTTATTACAATTTCTAACTGGTGATGTTATGAATCTTGTTCTCTTTTATAGTAAGTTTTTCTTTTAATCTTATATTTTATTTTCATCTATCTAAATTAGAGGAAATTAAAGTTCAGAATTATTTTTAATTAATTAATGCATCGATGAAGTTGTGTATTTCTTTTTCTTTTATTAATATGCAATTTAAACTCAGACTCATCGCCTTCCAAGCAACTTCACACGCACTAAAATTCAACCTGTTCATTTATATTTAACGTGCATAGAAATATCACAAGGTAAAACCCTTTTCCATGCACCTAAATATACTGTGCATTTCTTCTTTGTCACACCGAATACTTACGTGCAATACTCGGACGTCGTGTGCCAATACCCACTGCACACAATTTCGATACCGCACACCGATATTCCACATGCATTTTTGTCCTATGCATGCACCGTGTCAAGTTCAACATATTCCATCGCACCCAATTATCTACACACACTACTTCATACACTATTGTGACATAACTTATACTCATACTTATGCACGTACCAACCAAAATCCTATGTGTTAAGCAATACTTGTGCACCCCATGTGCACCTTACTATGTGTGTTCTCACCACACAAGGTTAAATTCAGTGTGTGCATCTACAAAAAATAATCTTCCACGTGGCACCACAATTTACTGGGCACACTAACATGCCAACATTTTCCCATGCGATTTCAAAACTTACCACACGCGCCAGTACACCAACCTTTTCCAAGGACTCTCTGTGACTCCAATTCTAGTCACTTCAAAGTTACTTTTCTGTGAATATTCACTTCAATTGAACCCCTCTAGCTCATCCAGGCTCAGTGTTGAACTAAATCTCTGATACTAATTTGTAACGTTCCCCCAACCAACCTGAGGCTGGAGAGCACCACTCCAGAGAAACCACTCATGCTTTGACACTATTTGGTAACATTCTTAGTAATCAACTAAGTTATGCCACCTATATTTACTCTTTAAACTGGATGCAACTAAAATATATACATACAACATTCTTGTGGAAGCTTTAAAGTTAAACAACAATTTTCTTTCCGTGACACACGAATTTTATATAGAAATAACAGTAACTATAGATATGCATCATTTACAGGAAATTACCCATAAGCATACAAGCAATCATAATCACATATATGCTAAAATCATAAAATAAGCATGTAAATAACAAAACAACATATCATTTTATCATACAATTAGTACTTATCTTAGAAAGACTATCACCAACTACTTATAGACTGTCCAAGAACCTCCCAATGATAGACTACACTATTCATCACTCTCAATAGTGAGTCACCCCTGAGATGGGACTGAACTCCACCCAGGGTAAAGGGATCCTATATAGGCTAAGGCTCAAGGACAACAGGAAAGACTATGTCTTAGGTGCTCACTCAAATAACAACCTATAGCCTCTCATTCCCCACATGCCTATCCCACCCAAGGAAGTGTTCCCCTTCTTTGCTCAACAGTCCCTCGGCTGCCCCACTTCCCTTCCAGGGCTTTAGCAATAGGTCAGATGTAACACCCTATTTCTCCCAGTTTGTAAAAATAACTATACTGGCCAAGAACTGTGGAAAACTCAAAAATGTGAATGTGTGATGTGAATGGACCTTGTGAAAAAGGTCGATGAATGTAAATAATATTTCGAATATATATATATATATATATATATATATATATATATATATATTGTAGGACTGTTGAGAGGGGATATGTTGAAAAAGAGACCACGATGGCTAAAGAAAGGTGGTGGAAGGCACCTAGAAAGGTGGCGTTAACTTCCACCGAAACCAATACCGTATTTTGAATTCACTAGCTCAGAGAACCAAGAGTGGCTCACTAGCCCAAAATAATTTACTCGTAGGTTGGTAGGTAGAGGGCTCCTCAGGAATTAATGAGGGATGGGGGAAGTGAACTGCCCATCTGTAGGAGTCTCAGGCCTAGCCACCGTGAGGGAAATTGTGCCACATGCAACCTCGTGAAGAAAAAGGCACGAGGAAGAAGCACGGAGGGGGAAGACAGGAGGGAAGGATGAAGAACTCTGGATATATGTAGAGTAAGTGATAGTAGAGAAGGGGGAGAGTAACCCTTGTTCTCGGTCACTAGAAAACTGAGATGCAGTCTCGTAGCATCATGGTCTCAACTTGGGGGTGGCTAGTGGTAAATCCTATTGGAATCGCCGAGCCTATGGTTTGGTGGAAACGAGAACCCCTCTCAGTAGTTGCATCACCTCTAGTGTTATTTCTGATAAGTTTTATTTGAAGTTAATGCCATAATCGCATGTTCAGTTTTATGTGCTTGTAAATAGTTCTGAGTAGAAATATTTACCCAACGTTTGATTTGATAGAATGGATGCCTATGTATGCTTACATGCCATAGTTATTTTTTGCACAAATGTTTAAGTCTAGTACATGAGTTTTCTCCACTGAGAATCGCCTTATTTTCTTAGTTTCTCATAATATTCTGGGAAGGCCCCTTCAGAGCACTCTTTTCTGAGAATTACCCCATAAACCTTGTAACCATACTAAACCTTACCAGAGATTTGATTAAGATCAGGGATAATTTCCCGAGAACCATCCGAGGGTTCATGCAATCCGAGTCTGGAACCCTTATGCAAGAGAGAGTAGCTTTCTAAGGTCTCGGGGTCATGGGAGCCTAAAGATCCGAGAGTTTGAACTTCATGATTCAAGCTCAGAAGATATAGCAAGATATGACCACTTTGCGTATCGGGGATTCGAGAGTTCGGAGGTGGAAGACTGGGATCTCAGAGTCACAAAGTCCCGAGTCATGAGATCACGATGGGATCCTAGACCGTAGTTCCTAGGGACCCATCGGAGCTTTATAAGACATCTATTCTTAACCTTTACTTAGGCGGGAGAGTGAACTCGACAACATCCCAAAAGTCCCGAAGACATCGGGACCATCCATGTTGGAGGATAGGTGGCAGAGATCCGACCACTTCACGTATCGAGGATTTGAGAGTTTGGAGGGGGAAGACCCAGCTGTTAGAGTCATGAAGTCCTGAGTCGCAAGATCCTGATAGGATCCCGGACCATATATCCTAGGGACCCATCGAAGCTTTATAAGTCATCGATTCTTAACCTTTACTTAGGTAGGAGAGTGAACTTGACTACATCCCAAAAGTCTCGAAGACATCGAGACCATCCATGTTGGAGGATAGGTGGAAAAGATCCGACCACTTCACGTATCAAGGATTCGGGAGTTTGGAGGGGAAAGAGCCAGCTCTTGGAGTCACGAAGTCCCAAGTCGCGAGATCGCGATGGGATCCTGGACCGTAGATCCTAGGGATGCATCAAAGATTTATAAGACATCGATTCTTAACCTTTACTTATGGGGGAGAGTGAACTCGACTACATCCCAAAAGTCCCAAAGACATCATGACTGTCCTTGTTGGAGGACAAGTGGCAGAGATCCGACCACTTCACGTATCAGGGATTCAGGAGTTTAGAGGTGGAAGACTTGGCTCTTGGAGTCACGAAGTCCCGAGTCGCGAGATCGCTATGGGATCCTATACCATAGATCGTAGGGATCCATCGGAGATTTATAAGCCATCGATTCTTAACCTTTACTTAGATGGGAGAGTGAACTCGACTACATACCAAAAGTCCCGAAGACATAGGGACTGTCCATGTTGGAGGAAAGGTGGCAGAAGATCCGACCACTTCGAGTATTAGGGATTTAGGAGTTTGGAGGTGGAAGACCCGGCTCTTGGAGTCACGAAGTCCCAAGTAGCGAGATCACAACGTGATTTGGGCCGTTGATCAAAGAGGAAGGACAACCATGGGATCTTATCACTTCGTGTATTAGGGATTCGTGAGTTCAGAGGTGGAAGACCCAGCTCTTGGATTCACGAAGCCACGAGTTGTGAGATTGCGACATGATCTGGGTCGTTGATCAAAGAGGAAGGACAACCATGAGATTTGATTTTTTGGTCCATCGCATATCGAGGTCTCAGGGGTTGAGGGGAATCCGTTTCAATTGTAGAAGTCTCAAGCTTGCGAGTTGCGAGAACTTGTGCAACATGTGGCACGTTCGCTTTGGGGGACCCATGTGGTTGACAGGTGGTGGGATGATAAGATGCCCAGAGAGAGGGAGAAATGGTGACAGGTGGTGGATACTTGTCATTTTAAATGGGAGTTAACATCCTGTTGACGTCTCATACCTCGGGTTCTCGTAAGAAAGGGGCACAAACGCCCAACAACTCAAGTCACAAATTTGCGAGTCCCGAGAAGCCCGGAAGAAGTCAAACCTTCTCTGACTTTCGCGTCTCAGGCTTTCGTAAAAGAAGGGGCCAGAGGTTCAACCTTTCAACTTGTGAACTTGCAATTTGTGAGCAAGGCTAATAATTATCCCTAGTCGGCGGTCACGAGTAGAGAGCGCCAATAAGGAGGGGCCATACCATATCAGAATCTTGGGTATCGGTGATTGGTAAAGAAAATTCAAGGGTCTTCAACTCTCGACTCGCGAGGTCACGAGTTGTGAAAGGCTCTTGGTTTGTTTGGCCTGTGGTCCTAACCCAGGACCACAGGGAGGTAAGCAGGGAGGAACTATCCTGCACTAGGCCCCCATAGGACTTCATGGATTCTGTCCCTCGAGAATTCAATGAAAATTTGATTACATCATATGGGTATGTGACAAATTGGTATCAGAGCATGGTTACAACACTTGGCCTACTTGGGCTCATGATTGAGTTGTGCAGAAGCTCCGTTCGGAACACTCTTAAAAAAAATAACCCCCTCTCTTAACCTTCCTAATCAAAAGAGGAAGTTAATAATGAAAAACCCCTATTGTGTGTATGTACATGTGAAAATATGAATTATGTACTGGTTATAAATAAATATAAATATTGACTAACAACCAGCGTTTTTCCTTTTTCACACAAGTGGAAGATCAACTGTGGGAAATTATTATCGCATAGTATGGTGACTCACCAAGAAGTGGGAGAAGGCTCCCACAATAGAGATGAAGAGTCTAAAGAAAGGAGGGTAGCATGGACCCCTCCAGATCTAGCTGATACTATGAGGAGTCTCATGGTCGAATTACAAAGCTGGAAGGATGCAATGAAAGGATGATGAAAGAACAAGAAAAGAAAACAGAAATTAACGCAATTTTATTGCAGAGTTTATCCGATATACAAAGACAAATGCAGCATGAACTTGAAACTCAGAAACATGGTCATATCAGTGGCCACACTGAGAGGAGCACCTCGAAAAAGGTCCATCCCAGAGGTAAAGGACCAGTGCCGAGCGATTGCTTTGAGAAATAAGATGGCGATTCAAAAGGCTCTTCTAGCAGCAGAGCCAATTCCTATTCCCGAAATAAATAGAAGAAGAAAAATCCTTTCAAAGGTCGAAAATTCAAAGAATTCAGAAAGGCCAAACCACCCTCCTTTGACGATGAAATAAAGAAGGGAGAGGAAGCAAAGGCCTGGCTACTTGGACTAAAAAAGTATTTCAGAGTCCATGACTTTTCAGAGAATATGAAGACCCAAGTGGCCACCTTCAACTTGAAAGAAAAGGCTTCCATTTGGTGGGAAGACCTTAAGAATATGAAAGGGGTTCACGAAGAGGACTTGTCTTGGGAACGGTTTGAGAAATACTTTCGGAAGAAGTATCTGTCGGAAAAATACTTCGACGAAAATACTAAAGAGTTTTATGAACTCAAACTAGGACAACTTACTATAGAAGAATATGTCAACAAATTCCTTGATTTGTTGAGGTATGTACCCTATATCAAGGCGGAAAAGGAAAAGGTTCAACACTTCACCAGTGGACTACCTAAGGATTATCAAAATATAATTGAATTTGATGAGCCAAAGACTCTAGAAGACATTATTCGAAAGGCAACCTATTGTCATGAAAAGTTTGGGCATTGAGCAGAACCTCGCGAAGGATGGAAACAAAAGAATAGTTCAAGATTTCAGAAAAGGGGAATTAAATCCCCAAGATTTAAGAACTACAAGAAGAACCCAAGAATGAAATTTCCAGCCCGGAGTATGCACCAGCAAAATTTTCCCTCCTTGAGTGGAAATAAGACTTCTGGACCCATATCAATTAAGACTGATAACCCAAAGAGAGAACCTTTGAAATGTTGGGGTTGCGGAGAAGAACATCTCCTGAGAGACTGCCCACACTGACACTAGAATAGTTAGAGGATTTATAATATATAGGAAGCTACTACCATCAATGATGTGGTCAGGAGTGTGCCAAAAATTTATGCAGCCTTGGATAATAACCAAGCCGACCACCAAGCTTCAGTAGTGGAAATAGAAGGTATGATTTCCAACCATCTAGTGTCTGTTTTAATTGACCCTGGTTCAAATTTGAGTTATATAGCCCCTAAAGATGTTGACAAGTGTAAACTACAGCCACAAAACCATACCAAGCCATGGTTGGTATAGTTAGCCACTGGCACCAAAAGGAGGGTAGCATAAGTCATACCAGTCTGCCAATTAATGTTGGGTTAATTCCCCACCCAAGCAACCCTTAACATATTACCCCTGGGACCATATGATCTGTTGATTGGTATGGATTGGCTAGGTGCCCATAAAGCTAGATTGGACTGTTACCATAAGACCTTAGAATGTGTAAGTAAGGAAGGGAAGAGGATAACCCTTCAAGGGATCTGAAAACATGTCTCATTGAGACAAATATCAGCTCTACAAATGAGAAAGTATTGCCGCAAGGGATGTACCCTATATGCAATACAGGTGTTGAAAACAATTGAAGATGACAGACCAAACCCTGACGATCACCCTATCCTGAGAGAATACAAAGATGTGTTTCTGGAAGAGGTACCAGGTTTACCTCCAAGAAGTGACATAAAATTCTCGATAGAACTTGCACTGGGAGCAGTGCCGGTGTCTAGGACACCCTACCGGATGAGCACACCCGAGTTAGTTGAACTCAAGATGTAATTAAAGGAAATGATGGATAAAGGCTACATTCGACCTAGCGTGTCTCCGTGGGGAGCACCAATCCGGTTCGTGAAAAATAAGGATGGTGCCCTTAGACTGTGTATAGATTATAAACAACTCAATAAGGTAACCATAAACAACAAGTACCCCTTGCCTAGGATCGATGACCTGTTCGACCAATTGGGAGGTGCGTCTATTTTCTCAAAGATTGATTTGAGGTCGGGATACCATCAAGCCCGAATCAAGGGTGAAGACATCCATAAAACTGCCTTCCAAATGAGGTATGGTCACTATGAGTTTGTGGTGGTGCCATTTGGGTTGACCAATGCCCCTGCCACTTTTATGTGCTTGATGAACAATGTACTCAGTAAGTTCCTAGACAAATTCGTGCTTGTCTTTATTGAAAATATATTAATTTACTCCAAGAACAGAAAAGAGCATGAAGAGAATCTTAGACTTGTGTTGCAAGTGCTAAACGAACATCAACTCTATGCCAAATTCAAAAAATGTGAATTCTTCCAGAAGAAAATACATTACTTACGCCATGTTCTCTTCGAAGAATGAGTAGCGGTAGACCCCGACAAAATTAGGGCTATCATGGAATGGCCTACCCCGAAGGATGTTTCAGAAATCAGATCCTTTATGGGATTAGCAGGGTACTATAGGAGATATATAAAATGATTCTCCAAGATTGGTTGTCCATTCACTGCCCTCTAGAAGAAGGGGACAAAATTCTTGTGGACATAGAAATGTGAGGAAAGATTTCAAACCTTGAAACATATACTGACCCATGCACCCATGTTGAAAATCGTCGATCTAGAAGATGATTTCCTCGTGTGCATAGATGCTTGTAAGGAAGGGCTTGGATGAGTCCTTATGCAGGGAGGAAGCGTGATCTGCTATGAATCCTAGAAATTGAATGAGCATGAAGTCAACTATGTCACCCATGATTTAGAACTGGTTGCCATAGTGCATGCCTTGAAAATGTGGAGGCATTACCTCCTAGGAAGAAAATTTGTACTTATGACAGATCATTGTGGATTACGATACCTGTTTTATCAACCAAAGCTCAATACTAGACAAGCTAGGTGGATGGCCCTCCTTAGCGAGTTTTATTTCAAGATCAAACACATTAAAGGTAAGGAAAATAGGCTAGTCGATGCCCTTAGCAGAAGTATGAAAACAATTCACTTGGCAGCGGTGAGCACCTGTGAGACAGATGTCAAGGAAAGAATAAAATATGCACAAGAAATAGATCCCTTCATCCAGACCGTGACCATGTACCTATAGCAATAACCCACCAGAGTAAAATATGAAGGCTACCAGAAGACCGAAGGAGGTCTGCTCACCTAAAAAAGAAGATTTTATATCCCAGATTGTGACGACTTGAAGAGGTTCATTATGGATGAACTACATAAAAGACCCTACTCGGTTCATCTAGGATACCAGAAAATGATCACTACCACTAGGAAACAATTTTATTGGCCTGGATTAAAGAAAGACATAGTTGAGTACCTAGCCAAATGAATAGAGTGCCAACAGGTTAAAGCAGAACATCGACACCCAGCAGGATTATTGCAACCTTTACCAATCCCAGAATGGAAATGGAAAACCATCTCCATGGATTTTGTCATTGGATTACCAATTTCAACCAAACAGAATGAGTCCATTATGGTTGACCTGTAAGGAAATTGATATTGCCCAAGTATTCATGAAAGAGATATTCAGACTGCATGGTATGCCGAAAGAGATCATGTCTGACAGAGACACAAAATTTACTTCCAACTTTTGGAAATCACTGATGGATGGTTTAGAGACCAAGTTGTTGTTTATCACCATCTATCACACTCAAATCGATGAATAGACAGAAACAGTGAATCGAATACTAGAATATATGTTAAGGATGCATGTAATGCATCAACCTAAGAAGTGGGAAGACTACCTGCCACTGGTAGAATTCGCCTACAACAATGGCTACCAAACATCCTTGAAGATGAGTCCCTTCGAAGCCCTCTATGGTAGACCATGTAACACTCCAGTCAGCTGGAGTAACCCCGTAAACATAATTTCGTTTGGACCTGACATATTGAAATAAATGGAATAGCAGGTGACTCAGATAAAACAAAACATGAAGGTCGCTCAGGACCGACAGAAAAGTTATGCCAACCAAAAGAGAACTCCAACAGAGTTCAAAGTGAGAGATCATGTATATCTCAGAGTTAGGCCTAGAAAGAGTTCCCTGCAAATGGGAGCTTGTGCCAAGTTGGCGCCTCGGTATTGTGGATCCTTTGAGGTTCTAGATAGAGTCAGACCTGTAGCATATAGGCTAGCACTTCCTCCCACAGTAAAAGAACATAATGTTTTCCATGTTTCATTATTGAAGGAATATGTACATTATGTTAATCATATAATTGACTGGTCTGTGATCTAGGTGGAACCGGAGGGAGAATTTCTACTAGAACCTTAGTGCATACTGGACAGAAAGGAAACCCCACTCTAGAACCAAACCATTTCACAGGTCAAGGTGCAGTCGAGATATTTTGGCCCAGATGAGGCTACGTGGAAAATGGAGGATTCCATGAGACAACCATATCCAATTTTGTTTACTTCTGTACATGCATGTCATGCTGATAGATAAGAACATTGAGGACGATGTTTCCTTTAAGGGGGAGGGAATTGTAACACCCTGTTTCCCCCAGTTTATAAAAATAACTATACTGGCCAAGAACTGTGGCAAACTCAAAAATGTGAATGTGTGATGTGAATGGACCTTGTGAAAAAGGTCGATGAATGTAAATAATATTTCA
>ML806873.1:84798-104852 GCA_009831015.1 Picea engelmannii
CATTCGACCAAACACCTAGCTTCTTCTAGCCTATAAAAGAAGGGTTAGGGGTCCCATTTGGAGGAGGAGAATCATAGTAAAGAAACTATACCTGATTGAGCATTCCCTTTGTCCCAACCTTTAGCCATCCTTGTCCAAAGAGAAGTATAGAGAAAAGAAGTTGGAAGACAGTGGAAGAAGAGCCCAGGACCAGGATTGAGGAGTAGTAGCCGAATTTATCATTGTAAGGTATCACTATGAAGTTAATAAAATAATTGTTTTTCCTGTCCCGCCATATGAGATTGTCATTATTGGAATATTGATTGTATGATTGATTAAATATCTAACCTGTTAGTTCATAGATCAAATGCATGTGGATTTCTTTGTTTGTATTTAGTGAATGCAGGTCATCATTGGGAGGAGAGTTGCAGTCAAAGAACGACCAAGCACGAAAAGGGATCGACATCAAACATGAAGAATAAGGTACGTCAACTTAATCTCTTGAGCCTTGTATTTACATATGAGTAATGGGGGTCTAGGCATGGGATGATAGTAAAAATTAAGAATCTTTAGGTCATTTATGTATGCATGATAAAACCCTTAGTGTTAGTCTGTAGGAGGGATTTCCCACCTGTTATCTCCTAAAATAGCACTGTCATTTTACCATTTTTTAGGTGATAGGAGTAGGTCCAAAAATTCATTTACAAATTTTTTTAGGTGTGTTAGAAGGTCTGCTATTTGGATACAAACTTGGAAAAAACATCAATTTTGGTCTTGGCAATCAAATCTTTAAATCTCAGGTTTCGGTGGTTAAGAGGGGCTAAACAATTGCTCATTAACCACTGAAATTCTTGGTTTTTGGTGGTTAGGAGGTGAAAATAAAGCGTCTATTAACCACCAAAAACGTTTCTATGCGCAAAAGAAAAAAGCCCGTGCTTTTGCACAAGCCAGATGTCAAATAGGTGCAATCATTAATTTATAACTGTTGAAAGTTTATCTAGGTGGTGAGGTATGAAGTTCTTATGGCATCTTATCTGAAGATTTATGCCATGTTCTCCTTTTAACTACCAATTGTCATTTCAGAATTAAGGCTCGGTAGTAATTCAAAATTCCATGCATGATTTTCAGATAACAGAATTGATTTGTCACATGGGCCTTCATTATCTCTAGTAACGAGGATACAAAATCATTATGACTTCATTTTATTTATGTTTCCATTTCATTAATATTCAATATTGAATCCAAGAGTCATTGTTATTATCGTGATCCCATGAATTCCTCATGAAAACACATACTCAGAAGCCATAATCCCATGATTTGTCAAGGTTTCCAAGTGGAATTCGAGTTCAATTGCTAGTTATTGAGCCATTTTTCATCCAATTCAAAGAAAAATCCAAGTCATTGCGATTCCCATGCAAATTAATTTTCCACAGATCCATTTTTGAAAGTTACAACTTTCGGTGGCTAAGGGGCCTAAAATTTTCCCCTCTTAACCACCGAAAGCAGTTCTTTCGGTGGTTAAGAGGACTACATTTTGCCCCTCTTAACCACCGAAATCTTGTAATTGCTAGAATCACAGAGTTTTTACCCAGATCAGGATTTTTTGAGTTTGAATGGTATGAAACCTCTTTGAATGGACATTTTTTGAATTATCAAGTCAAATCCAATGGCTATTTTTGAGGGATAAGGAAAAGAAGAGGTGTTTCAATCATATTCAGTATCTTTTTCAAAGACAAAAAATCAGGATTTTTGCACACTTCAGCAAATTCGAATTTTATCCTTGGAGGACCAAATCAAACATCCTTAGAAGGCTAGGTTTCACTTCATCAGCACTCTATCACTATTGAATATCATTATATATGGATTGACCTCATCTTGAGGGTCTCTTCCTAGTTTTTTGTAAATATTGTTTACTTTCTGTATTTAGAAAATTAGATCCATTAATTTAGGATCTGAAAACTGTATTGTAAAGCTATAACACTGAAGACAGAAGATGAACAAAGGGGGTCAATTTTGGAGACTCTTTCATACTTTGTACTCAAGATTCTCATTTTCATATTAAGTAATACAAGCTTCTTTTGCCATTACTTGTTCAGATTCATATCTTCTTATCTAGTCTGTACTTGTACTTGAATGTTATATTCATGTTATTCATGTTTGTCTAATGCCTGATAGTTGTCATCCTGTCTTTGCATTGATGAGTTAGAATTGCAATTATTGTTTACTTATTGTAATCGTCCATTCATATATGTTTATTGTATGATTCTTTTGGTATAGTAAGGATTCTCCACACATCTACTTTTTTACAAATTCTCTAAATAGTAGTAGTTGAAAGCCTTGTCAATCTAAGTGTGTTTATGCATTTCTTGAGTGAGTGAGGTTTGATTTAGTCGGCTGACTTGATCCATTTGAGTGAATCATTGAGATATTAGTTAAGTTACTAGGCATCTCTAAGATACAACCTAAGAGAGTTTCCTGGAGTGATAACAAATTGGAGCCATTGCCGGGGAGAGGAGATTGAAGCTCAGCTTCCTTGGGAGATGACATAGATCCATCTTTGATGATAGACAAAGCTTGGACATATTTTTGGTTGTAATCATCTATCTAGCGACTCCATTGAAGACCCATGACAGACCCAAAAAGATCATCAGAAGGGGACAAGTCTTACAGAGACAGATTTTCAGATCTGTTGATTATCTAGCTCAAGGATTTCAAGAGGTATTGTTATTTATTTGTATCTAAACCATCTTCTGTTAAGCCTATTTTTCTAAATCTTCATGTTTTTAGAAATCTGAAATTGAAACAGAAAACCTGAAGGGTGACAAGCCTCCATTAGTTTCTGAAATTATAAACCTCATTTATGAGTTTGACATTGTATATAACTCAGGGGAAGAAGTCTTAGAAGTTGCCTTAGGAGAGGACTGTTCCTCTTTTTCCATCCTTCACAAACAAAGAATAATATCTTTATTCCTATATCCATACCAGTCTACTTATTGAAGAGAGTGTCCTAAAAGACCCATTTGTGAAAGGTGAAGAAAATCTAATCCTGTTGTTAGGGCAGATTTGCAAAGATTGTTCTTTCCCTGATCCATCTGAGTTTAAATAAGACTCCACTGGGAAGGATCCAATTAACAAAAGATGAAGAGGCTGAACTTTAAATCCAGATATCAGTTTATCAGTCTACTTCATGAATTATTGTTGTTTTTTATTAACTCTTTCATGTTGTTCCCTTTACATGTAGAGAGAATCATTTTCTGTTTTGTATATTCAGAAGACTACCATCCTGCTTTCATTTATCCATCTTTAGAAGAAGGAGAGACCCTAAAAACCTATGTTATAGATGTTGATTTAATATCCTCATCATAAACCGATCCTAAAAATGAGTCTTGTATTCCAATTCCTCTTGCATTTGATCACTCTTCTGACTTTGTCGAAATTGAGATTGATTCTGAGTATACTCAGACTTCAGTACCTGTTGTCATTACTGCTGAACCTTTTCATCAACATTTTATCCCTCAAGAGCAGCCCACTGTCTTTCAAACCAAGACTAGGATGAAAATGTTTAGGCCTTTAAAACTACACGATCTCCTTCATCCTTATCCTCTTGACTGTTATGAATCTCTTCCCTATTTTTCTAGAGAGGATCAAGTTTCAACTGAGAGGCACTTGGAATCCTTTGAGGATTGTGTTGAGTGATTTGAGATTATTAATTAAGATGTGATCATGAGATTTTTCTCCAAGTCTTTGATCAGAGATGCTACTGCATGGTTTAAAGGTCTAAGAGCTGATTCTATTGGCTCTTGGATTGAGTTCTCTAAAGATTTCTTAAAGTATTGGGGTGAGTACAAATCACTGGATTCTTACCTTGCTGATTTTTATGCTATGGAGAGAGAGAAGAGTGAAACTTTGCCTGTTTTCAATTGACGTTTTTACCGCATGTATCATGACATGCTTTTGGAAATTCGGCCTATAGAGATAGTTGCCATGTTGTACTATGTTATGGCTCAACATTCAGATTTAGTTCTTCTTCTGATAGAAAGGAAGTCTTCATCCCTAACTCAGTTGTTTGAAGATGCTCGAGAGGTAGAGGAGAACATTCTTGCATCTAGGTGGATTAGAATACAGGTTGACTCTGAAAATTTGTGAGCACGTGAGCAAGACGAATGTCAGTATACTTCAGATTTTGAACAATGGAGTAGTGAGGTTGAAGAAGATTTGGAACAACAATGGGCATGTGAGTTCATTTCAGATTCAGAATAATATTTTTCAGTATTTGCATAATACTCTAGAGACAGGTATGAGTCTGAAATTTGTGATCAGTTTTTAAATCAAAATGAATCTTTGGTAACCAATGATTGCATTGGTAACTACATGTTCCTAGCTGATCACAATTCTTGTCATTTAAATATTTCTCTGTCATCATTTTATGAGTACCTTTTTGAGGAAGAAGTTACAATGACTAATGATCAAGATCTGACCTCAAGAGAACTTGAAAGTAATGAACTTTCTAGCAGAGGAACAATCATGGTTGAGCGGGAGGCTGCTATAGATGTACAGTTATTTCTTGAGGATTAACGTGTTTCTAATATCTATTTTAAAGATCCAGTGGAAGTTTTCATTGAATCATACATTTCAAAGAAAACAAATATTTCAGATTTATTAAACTTATCAATAGTTACGAGTATGTGTGATTTCTTGAATAAGTTATTATCACTGTTGCTACATTTCAAATTTCATATGTTGATCAATGATGAAGATGAGATTATTTCAGTTTTAAAGTTGCTTGGATGGTTTTTATGGAAATCAACATTTACCTAACTTGATCGCAGATCTGGTTAGAGTAGACTAGTATAGGAAATAAGCTCGCTGCTCGAACATTTCATTCTTCAATTTGCAGAAATAGCAGTCAGTTGTGAGAACAAAGATAGTTCTTTAAAGGTTTTCAGAGGGTGGTTGTACTATTGACTCCATGCCCAATGGAACTGCAATTTTAAAGCTATGCAAATATTGTTTTCATATTTTGGTTGAATAAGCAGAGCAGGCTACTGATTGCACAGGCCACATGACTCCATATCCCAACCGATAAGGTGACTGGAACTACTTTTTCTTGGAACCTCACTGGGAGGATTCCATCCCTGTGTAGGAGCCAAATGTTATCTTCTAAAATAGCACTGTCATTTTACCATTTTTTAGGTGATAGGAGCAGGTCCAAAAATTCATTTCTGAATTTTTTTAGGTGTGTTAGAAGGTCTGCTATTTAGATACAAACTTGGAAAAAACATCAATTTTGGTCTTGGTAATCAAATATTTCAATCTCAGGTTTCGGTGGTTAAGAGGGGCTAAACAACTGCTCATTAACCACCGAAAGTATTGGTTTTCGATGGTTAAGAGGAAAAAATAAAGGGCCTGTTAACCACCGAAAACGTTTCTATGCGCAAAAGGAAAAAGCTCGTGCTTTTGCACGACCCATATGTCAAATGGGCACAATCATTAAGTTATAACCATCGAAAGTTTATCTAGGTGGTGAGGTATGAAGTTCTTATGGCATCTTATCTAAATATTTATGCCATGTTCTCCTTTTAACTACCAATTGTCATTTCAGAATTAAGGCTCAGTAGAAATCCAGAATTCCATGCATGATTTTTAGATAACATAATTGATTTGTCACATGGGCCTTCATTATCTCCAGTCACGAGGATACAGAATCATTATGACTTCATTTGATTTATGTTTCCATTTCATTAATATTCAATATTGAATCTGAGAGTCATTGTTATTATCATGATCCTGTGATTTCCTCATGCAAACTCACACTCAGAAGCCATAATCTCGTTATTTTTCAAGGTTGCCATGTGGAATTCGAGTTCAATTGCTAGTTATTGAGCCATTTGCCATCCAATTCAAAGAAAAATCCAAGTCATTGTGATTCCCACACAAATTAATTTGTCGCAGATCCGTTTTTGAAAGTTACAACTTTTGGTGGTTAAGGGGCCTAAATTTTTCCCCTCTTAACCACCGAAAGCAGTTCTTTTCGTGGTTAAGAGGACTAAATTTTTCCCCTCTTAACCACCGAAAGCTTGTAACTACTAGAATCACCGAGTTTTTGCCCAGATCAGGATTTTTTGAGTTTGAATGGTATGAAACCTCTTTGAATGGACATTTGTTGAATTATCAAGTCAAATCCAATGGCTTTTTTTGAGGGATAAGGAAAAGAAGAGGTGTTTCAATCATATTCGGTATCTTTTTCAAGGACAGAAAATCAGGATTTTTGCACACTTCAGCAAATTATAATTTTATCCTTGGAGGACTAAATCAAATAGCCTTTGATGGATAAGCTTCACTTCATCAGCACTCTATCACTCTTGAATATCATTAGATATGGATTGACCTCATCTTGAGGGTCTCTTCCTATTTTTTTGTAAATACTGTTTACTTTTTGTATTTAGAAAATTAGATCCATTAATTTAGGATCTGAAAACTTTATTGTAAAGTTATAAAGCTGAAGACAGAAGATGAACAAAGGGGTTCAATTTTGGAGACTCTTTCAGACTTTGTACTCAAGCTTCTCATTTTCATATTAAGTAATACAATCTTCTTTTGCCATTACTTGTTTAGATTCATATCTTCTTATCTAATCTGTACTTGTACTTGAATGTTATATTCATGTTATTCACATTTTTCTAATGCCTAATAGCTATCATCTTGTCTTTGCATTGATGATTTAGAATTGCAAGTATTGTTTACTTATTGTCATCGGTCATTCATATATGTTTATTGTATGGTTATGCTGGTATAGTAAGGATTCTCCACACCACTTTTTTACAAACTCTCTAAACAGTAGTAGTTGAAAGCCTTGTCAATCTAAGTGTGTTTATGCATGTCTTGAGTGAGTGAGGTTTGATTTAGTCATCTGATTTGATCCATTTGAGTGAATCATTGAGATATTAGTTAAGTTACTAGGCATCTCTGAGATACAACCTAAGAGAGTTTCCTGGAGTGATAACACCACCCACAACATAATTGGCGACCATACTAGGGATCTCTAGGGTTCCTGGTAATGTTTTTTATTGGGTATTTTTAAAAACTGGTTTCATTCCTTGTTTTTAAAATTTCTGCAAAAGTCTGAGCTAATAGAGATTATGGTCTTCCATACCAGTTATCTTTGTTTCTTTTCTTGACTTCATTTTTTTTTCGAGACCCACAAAAGTACACTTACCCTGTATAAGGTCTGAATGCATGTACTCGCACCCTACCCTCACACAGCCTACATGTACACGCTAGCTAAGGAGATGTCAGTCATGTGTATGATTTCAAAAAAATTCTTTTAGGGAGGCAGTCATCCTCTCCCCTATCAGAAGTAATCCTTCTTAGGGGTTTTCTGGAACTCATTCTAGTCTCTATTTTTTGCAGTTTTGTATCTTAGGTTTCACCTCAGATTGGTTTTGTTCTATGAAATTTTCCTTCAATTGTTTTCTTTTTCTGTTAAAGTAAGTTTCTGAGTCTTCAAAAGATTCTGGTTCTCAATACCAGTAGTCTTTTCCAGTGCTTGATTGCTTTTCGTTTAATTTTTTGAAGAGTTGCAGAGGTACACGCGGCCTGTATAAGGCCAGCACGTGTGTACACGTGCCATAACTTTACACATCTCATGTGCACATGCTTTCTTTTGAACTATCAGCAGCGTGCCTGTAGAGAATTTTTTTGTTTAGGTTAAGGAAGCCATCCTTTCCTTTGTCAAGAGTTACACCTCTCAGGTTTTTGTGTCTCTGTCATAGTGATCAGTAACTTGGGTTTGATCACAACAATAGCTTGCTTTTTCATTAAAATATTTCTTCTGTTTCTTAGTTTTTTTAAAACTTATTTTTAGCTTGAAATTTTCAGAAAAAATGATCTGCATTTTGAAAAACAAATCCCCCTCATGGCCCGGGGGGGCATGAATCGTGCATTCATCAGTTTCTTTTAGAATCTTTGTTATTTTTGTTTTGATTGGAAGAAAATATAAAAAACATTAGTTTGTTAGATCTCTTTCTTTCCTGGAATTTTCTTCGCATTGTTATTTGAAAAAGAAAAGAAATTAGCATAGTATTGTGTTTTCTTCTCATCTTAAAAGCATTCCAAAAAAAAAACAAAAAAAAAAAGAAATATAATCATTCTTTGCCAGTGTTCATGTAAGTTTCATCATTTTTTCACAAGAGTCTTAACAACATCAGTTGCACTACCATACCCTTTTTAAGTAAATCAAGCCAGTAAAGAGAATGCTAATTAAAATTTACTAGACTTTATGTTTGTAGGGTCCATCAACTAGATTAGGCTAGAGCCTTGATTTAGGTTGGAGAGGAAACTCTTCAAGGCTATAAAACAAACATATGAGTCTATGCTAAGGAGTGTAGAAGTCCAATATCATGAAAGTTATTCGGGACCCCACTCTAACACATGGGATAAACACGAGGTCACGTGTGAAAAGGTAGCATAGATAACCCCTCCAAAGTTGGACCAATCGTATTGGAGAACACATATAGAGGGCTTGTCTTAGGATTATGTTGATTGCATTTTCCACAGAGCTTCGTGGGTCTCGAATCGATTCGAGGTCCTCAATTTTCTTCCGGACCACTTGATTTCGATACCCTTGATAGGTTTTGGGCTCGATACCATGCTCATTGTGGTCTACCTGACTTTAGACTATACCCGCCTAGTGACTATTCACACGCTGGCAACCTAGTTGCCTATATTTCTAGTGGCATACACAGGTGACTGTGGGGGTATACCATGGTACCTAGGACAGACATCGGGTTGCACGTTTCAAAGTATACCCGAAGGGTGCTTCCATGTTCGAGTTTCACTTGCACCGTTAAGTTTCTCTAGTGTTGGTTGTTGTAACTGTTCTTCCAACTAGTTATTCGTTTGCTTGATTTGCCTTTAGGAAATTTTAGTGTGTGCTCTGTGCTCCCTAGTTTTCCATAGTGAGTTAGTCAATTGTGGATTTGGGTCTTTGACCTAGGGTGTTAGACCACCCACTCCACTGGTTGAGGGGAATTTTCATTCTTCCACTTAGAAACGTGGAGCCGCCTCTTTATAGGCATTGTTTTGATAACATTGGTTCGCCAGAGTCAGTGTGTGAGACTCTTACGAACTTGAATAATCCTGCAAGGGGAGAACCTATGCATAGGATATTCATGGCTAATTTTCCTGACCATACCAACCAAGGAGACCCTTCACAAGGGGATTATTGTGCTTTTCCCTTCTTCGGAAACGTTGGTGTCCCTTTGATGGCCACTTTGTACATTCTTGGGTTGAATATGGGACTAACGGTTTGGTTGGGTACCATTCCAAATGTCCCAAATGCTCTTGACTCTTCTCAATTAAGCACCTTCAGTCATGGGCACCCTGTTGATGTTTCTTTGTCAGCAAAGTCTTCTCCTCCTCCTTCTCTCGCCTTTGGTGAAAGTATAGTTACTAGTAACCAAAAGTCTAAATGAAATAGAAAGAGGAAGAATAGGAATAAGAAATCACCAACCACTGCGAGTCATGTTGGATATAGGTCGAAAACCTATGCAAGTCACATTGAAGACCAACACCCAGCCTCTGCAAGTTATGTTTGGGGCACACACTCACCCTCTATAAGTCATGCTGGGGGAAAATTTTTAGTCACTGCTAGTCATACTGGTAATAGGTCTGTAGCCTTTGCAAGTCATGTTATCGACCCATCACTAACCTCTGCAAGTCATCTTGGAGATGTGAAACCAACCACTGCTAGTCATGATGGGGAAATTAATTTTGTTGAGAAACCTAGACGGATAGGACGTAATCCTAAGTTCCCTTGTAAGCTTTGCAAGGGAGATCACCTTACTCATTTGTGCCCTAACATTCCAGAGGTACAAATATTGTGGTCTCTGTCTGCAAGCTCTTCTAATTTTGAGTCTGCTGAGGTTTCCTCACAATATGTTTATCCATTGGTTGAGAAAGTGGTCACATTGATGCAGTCATCAGCTGATCCCACTCCTCTTTTAAGGGGTGAGGTGCATTTATATCATGTATTCTCTCAGCCTATGCAACCATTGGTTGAGAAAGTGGTCATGCTGATGCAGTCATAAGCTGATCCCACTCCTCTTTTGAGGGGTGAGGTGCCTTTAGACCATGTAGTCTCTCAACCTATTTAGCCATTGGTTGAGAAAGTGGTCATGCTGATGTAGTCATCGGCTGATCCCATTCCTCTTTTGGGGGGTGAGGTGCCTTTAGACCTTGTATTATCTTAACCTATTCAACCATTGGTTGAGAAAGTGGTCATGTTGATGCAGTAATTGGCTGATCCCACTCCTCTTTAGGGGGATGAGGTGCCTTTAGGCCATGTATTCTCATAGCTTATTCATCCATTTGTTGTGAAAGTGGTCATGTTGATGCAGCCATTCACTGATCCCACTCCTCTTTTGTGGGGTGAGGTGCCTTTAGACCATGTAGTCCCACAGCCTATTCAGCCATTGGTTGCAAAAGTGGTCATGCTAATGCATTCATCGGATGATCCCACTCTTCTTTTGGGGAGTGACGTGTCTATAGACTATGTTTTTAGAATTTTCGGTTCAATACTTTCAGAACAAGGGGGTATTCCGCTCATTCCAAGCACACCCCCTCAAGGCCCTAGGATGGTTTCCTTTGATTGGAATGACCTTGTTGAGCCTTGTCTTCCTTCTGCCGCACCTTTTCAAATAAGGGTTGAAGTTAAGTCAACAAACATTTATCGATGTATTGTGGATGAGGGAGCCTCTGCAAGTATTTTATCCTCCTTGGGATATCCCAAGCTTGTGTCTGCTTTGCATGAGCTGTTGGATTTTGACAGACATCCTAGTGAATCTTTGGGGATTCTTCCTCAGTTTCTTATCTCATTAGGTGGGAAGACTGTCCTTGTTGATGTTATAGTGGTGCAAGGCCCGTTAGATTTCAATATGCTTCTCAGGCGTGATTATGTATATGCTATGAATGTTGTAATTTCTACGCTCTTCCAGGTGATGCATTTCCCTCACAATGGAAGCAGTGTCACTATCGACGAGCTGGAATTTGATAATCACCATCTTAATTCAACATTATTTCAGACTACCCCTTTATATGTTCCTAGAGTTCGTGTAGACTCCACCCCTGCTAGAAGTTAATTATGTGGCGTCTTATCCTTGGTGTTCAATTGCTTCTGAGCAGGAACCTATGCAATCATGTTTTCCTTCTTGAGACTTGGAATCAAAAATTGATCCATTGGTGTATCCAATGGGGTCATGGGAGCCCTTGATTACCCCTCTTGGTCCAAGTAGGCTTGAGTATCCTTCTGAGTATGATCTCATTGTTTGTAGATCCTCAATCCCTCATGCTCGTGACTCTTCACTGATAGACTCTGCCAGTCCTAGACAGAACCTCCATCATCATATGGAGTATGGTCAGTTTACTTCACCCTTTGGGACTATCGACCCTCATTTGTGTGATTTCTCATATTTTGAATTGCCTTTAGATAAGGCTATCGTTGAACACATGACTATGGTTTCTATACCGCGGGAGGACTTACACCGTGGCTTGTGTTTTCTTCCCTTTTGGGAGACTTCCCAAGTTGACTATCGAAGAGACTCCTAGTCTAAGCCTAGCAATGGGATCTACCTGAACCAGTTTCATACATGTGTTGTAGCCCCCATGGAGTCTTCTTTAAGCCCTTTTCAGACTCCCTAAAGATGAAAAGATTGTTGAGTGACCTTGTTTCTTCACACTTATTAAATTAGTACAAAATAACATTCCTTACATGGGTCTTATTTTAATCCCATTTCAGACCCTCTAAACATGAAAAGATTGTTGAGTGATCTTGTGGACTTTCACACTCATTAAAATGAAATTTGAAGTCATGTCTATTCAGCGATAGTTTACCCCTTTTTCGGTCTGGACGGTCAATTGTACGAACAAAGGTATACTCTAAAGAACTTTAGTTCTCTAGAAGAGTACTCTCAGGTATCATTTTAACCCTTTTTCGGGCTTGAGGGACTAAATGAATGAAAAAGGAACCCCCATGTAGTCCATAGTTAATCTCTTTTCAGACTCCTTGAAATTGAAAAGATCGCCAAGTGACCTTGTTATTTCACACTCATTAAAATGGTCCAAAAGAACATTCCTAACAGAGTCCATAGTTAAGCTTTTTTTAGACTCCTTAAAAATGAAAAAAGGGCCGAGTGATCTTGTCTTTATCACACTCGTTAAAATGGTTTTGAATAGATGTCTTGTCGGTGCTATTTTACCCCTTTTTCGAATTTACTAGACTACCTTCGAAAAAGGTACCCCATTGGAGTCTCCTTTTACGTTTTTTCAAACTCTCTAAATATGAAAAACTGTCGAGCTTACCTTCTCTGGGCTTGTTAGACTCACATCGAAGGACATTACCATCGTGTGTCTTATTAATCACATTTTAATACCCACATATTTGGCCTAATGCCAGCTCCATGTTGCTCTCAACTAAACCATCTAAAGCATGCCTTATACGTAAGCCCTGTAGCACTTTGCCTCTGCATCTTGACACCTTTGGCCCCTAGAGGATTTTTCCCAAGTGTCCTTACTTTGAACATCAGTCGTGTCCCTGTGCCTTGAACTTGTATGTTTACAATACTCTTTCCTCATTTGTAATGTAACATTCTCTTATTCTTTTTCCAAAATTATTGAAAAAGACAAAAAAATCAAATATACCCCAAAAACAGGAAGGGAAAAGTATTTTCTTTATTGACATCATAATGAGTCACCCTTGGATAAAGCACATCTTTATGTTTTTTCGTCAAACTCTAGGATTTAATACGACCTTAGGAATTTGTTATCGCTACATAGAGTTGTGTCCTCCTCCATTTGGTTATTCTTCCAAACGTATGGAGAGTTTGCGTTGCCTCCTGCCTCGTAAAATTATGTTAATTCCATGCTGCCTAAGTCTCATCATTTTTCGTCCCATTGTTCAAGGGAAGTTTTTACCAATCCTGAGTTGACCCCTCTGCAGTTTGTCTCTTTCCCTCATGCCCGTTCATCCTGAATGTCCAATCAAGTCTTTGTTTGAAATCAATGAAGCCTTCTGTCTGATCATCAAGGATCTCTAGTCCATGACCGACGAGCCGTCGGAGACCTCTTGGTAGTGAAGTTGTACACTCATATTACACTCCTACCTGATTTTTGAAGAGTTTGAAGTTGTTTCTCGAGCTCTGAAGACCTCATCTCCAGCCATCAGGCCTTATCAACTTCTAGAAGATGGATACTCTACACATATATCTTTTTGATTTCAAGATGTAGCTCCATTATGTATTTCTCATGGCTACACTTTATATAGTTATATGACATGGATCTATAGTTTATTTGATTTGTAGCCATGATTTTATTTTATCCCAAGCATGGGTATGGCCGCCTCGGTGAGACAATTATTATTTTGCAGATGACACCTCACGATTTCTGGTCCCTGGGCTCACTTGTTTGGTACATCGGTGAAGATTGTTAATGTATTTTGGCCATCAGATGCTCTTCTGTCCTCACACATTAGGGGGCATCTATTATAACCCTAATTTTCACTAGACATGCTTACCTAGCATCAGGCCATCTCAAATTCCTTGTTTTCCAAAACAATGTTGAACAACTCTTCTTAATAACCCCTTTTATAAAGGCCCATGCGCCCTTCTACATTACTGCATGTGTGTACATGCTAGCTGACCCAAGATAGCCCATGTGTACCTACAAAAGCACAAAAAAGGAAATTTGTTTATGGAACACACAATTTTGGGTAAGTTAACTAAACCTTTCAGCCATGAATGGATGAAGATTTGACCAAATACCTATCTTCTTCTAGTCTATAAAAGAAGGGTTAGGGTTCCCATTTGGAGGAGGAGAATCATAGCAAAGAAACTATACCCGATTGAGCATTCCCTTTGTCCCAACCTATACCCATCCTTGTGCAAAGAGAAGTATAGAGAAAAGTAGTTGGAAGACAGTGGAAGAAGAGCCCAGGACCAGGATCAAGGAGCAGTAGTCAACTTTATCATTGTAAGGTATCATTGTGAAGTTAATAAAACAATTTTTTTTCCTGTCTCACCATATGAGATTGTCATTATTGGAATATTGATTGTATCATTGATTAAATCTATAACCCATTTGTTCATAGATCAAATGCATGTGGAGTTATTTTTTTTTCTTTACTAAATGCAGGTCAACATTGGGAGGAGAGTTGCAGTCAAAGAATGACCAAGCGTGAAAAGGGATCGACATCAAACACGAAGAATAAGGTATGTCAAATTAATATCTTGAGCCTTGTATTTACATAAGATTAATGGGGGTCTAGGCATGGGATGATGGTAAAAAGTAAGAATCTTTAGGTCATTTCTACATGCATGATAAAACCCTTAGTGCTAGTCCGTAGGAGGGATTTCCCTCCCAAAACAGTTCACTGAAGCATTATCCTCTTCTTTAAATTTCTTCTTCTTCTACTACTTTTTGGCCACTCTCTTCTCATAATCTACAAATAATTTTTCTACCATGCCTGATATCCAATAGAAAGCTATGCGGAAATACTTATCATTATTTGCACAAAGTTATTCATCCTCCATTTTCTTTCTTCGAGTTTCACATCCAATCTTTGGGTTGAAAGTAATAATTTTTCCTTCACCTTCTTTGAGATTGGCCCTAGTAAGCATTCACACTCTCAATTCAAGTCAAAGAAGACCACTCTGATACTAACATGATCCGAGGTCTTTTCATCAATGACATTTACATCAATTACATTAAGAGCATAAACAAAATATTATGTGCAACATGATTAAAGAAGACATAATCATGGAGAAAATATGAGAATAAGAGAAAGAACACAAGGCATGATAACAAAGTTCTTCCAACATTGGACTATGTCTCCTGGCCTACTTCGAAGTGGAGAGGCTTTTATATTATATAAACAATAAATTTTCATAAATTACATGGATGTAAATCAAACTGAAAATACCCTAAAAATTCATTGCCTAGATGCAAAATATGGTTGCACCAGTAGATTTGTGGAAATAAATTGTGTGGAAATGACTAGAAAATCATGAAATTATGACACTAATGATCCCAGGCCTCTCTTGGGATCTTCACCTTAATATATGTGCCACACAGTTTGAAATTATTTCTTGTACCTAGATAGAAAATCGTTCCCTATAAAGATTTGGGCATGAACCCCGAGATCTGGTAAAAGGTTGGGTTTAAATGAAATTGTTGGGGTAGAATTTACCAAGTCCCACCCATGGTTTGCTAGTAACAAAATATAATGTTAGGGGGGAGGTCTTAGGTTCAAACCCGTGCCCCCCCCCCTTTCGGCATTTGTTAAAACCAACATTAAATATAGTTTTAGCTTTGTGTTAATATAGAAGAACCATTATATTACAATACCGACCATATATTTTATCATTGGTGTCATTGTAACTCTCACCAAGTTTGGTAGGGTCGGCGCAAAATTTGTGATGGGAATCATGCATGGAGGACCCACATTAAATGTCACTGTATTTGATGGTACATGTAGCTGGGATATGGGCCATCAGATTTGGCATCGACCTCTCCTTAATGTTTTTTGAAAATTCAGTCGTTGGCCCTCATTGGGCATTTGCGGGGTGCGACGTGGTGCCATGTGATTCACCAACTCTGCCCAGTCAACTATCGATGTAAGAAACCATGTGTCCTATTGTAAAGAGGCCACATGGAGACATTTGGGTGGTGCCACATGGCCTCACCTAGGGGTTCCATGCATCACTCACCAATTGGCCCATCTGGCCCCTAAATATGCCAAATCATCATGCCACATGTCGTCTCTTGTGTGGTGCCATGTCAGCATGCTAACATCAAAATGAATTCATGCTGATGTCATCCATGCATTGTCAATTGTTGACTTCATCTACATGGATGCTAAGTCAACCTATTCACTTTGATTAGGTTGATCGAAAATTTTATCATCTATAACTTCTTCGTTCAGACTTCATTTGACGAATTGTTTACACCATCGAAAATCTCTGAATGAGCTCTTCGACTCAGTGCCTTTTTTGTTGATATTTGAGAAATTTTATTTTTTTCCCTTTTAGATATTCTTAGATCAATCTCTCTTCAAATTTTGTACCCTCTCTCCCTCAAGTGTTTCCATTATGCAATTTTAAAGTGTAACTCCTCTTACCCTTTGTCTCCCTTGAGTGACTCTTCACTTTCTATTGAGATGAACGATCACAACTTAATCATTTGTTGAGGACACTTAAGTCACTAAAGTGACCCACAACCTCATAAAGTCACTTTTACACATTAAATAAAAGGCTCAAATTTATAAATTCACTTTATAAAAATAAATTCACTAGGGATAAATGTGCTTAGTCACTTCTCCATGTTGGGCATCGCCTATGCAGAGGTACCTCCAAGCTACCAAATCTAACACTCCCTCTTAGATAGGAAGGTACTTCTAGTACATCCACTAGAATCTATCTCTAAATCCATCATCCCATCTGTTGTCGTAATTGCTCCCTCTGAACTAGAGACCTATGCTACCACTGCACTGGAAGCATATGTTGCTACCTTTGTTGATCAATGAACTGAAGACATTTTCTTGGGAGACTTCACACTCTCATGAGCATCCATATGTGTCGAATCATGCTTATTGATTCATATGATATTCCTAGAAGAGGACTAAGTCCCCGACATCAACTCTCTCTCCCATGCAACCTACCCACTCCCTGACACAGAATGTGAATCTAGAAATCTACTTGACCCCAACACATGTCGTCCCAAAAACTTGTACATCATACCTTTCTTGATTCCAAGCCTCACTACTACATCCAAGGCCTCTCTTTATGATTGTATGAGCACATGTCCATCTGTGAACATCATTGCATACCCCTTATCTGCCAGAGATGATACATAGATCAAGTTGACCCTCATATCTGGTAAATGCAACACCTTTTCCACCTTCAGAGAAACTCCTAACTCTATCTGGAAATCCATGGTCCCAACCCCATTCACTACATGTGTGGTGTCGACCCCACTATGCACATGCATGTTTGAGTCTATCTCTGACACACTAAGGAACATTGACCTCATTCCTATAATGTAACACCCCTGTTTCCCCCAACTTGTAATTAATCATTAATTAGGGTTACCATGTTGTGGCATGGGAACAGTGTAAATGTATTATTATTTGAGTTTCCAATAACTGACTGTGGGGGTGAAGCCTTGAAAGTACTGGCCATTATATCACTAGAGGAAATAATGTGAAAACTATAAGAGAGGGTTCATTATATCAAATAAACCCAAATTTCCCTTTGATGAGGATAATAATCCTCCTTCGGATCCCAAGGAGAGAAATCAGTTAATGAAGAAAGGACCAGTGGTTGAATTATCAACCAATCCCATGAATGGAAGCATGGTCTAGCTATAGAATGTTAGCCCAAAGTACCACTGGGTATGGAAGACCAATCTGACCTAAGTTCCCTTCTGACTGAAGGAACAAGATGGGTCGAGAACCATCTTGGGAAAAGATATACAAAAAACAGAGACATGGAAATAAGGGGATAGAGACAGAGAGGAGAACGTGTAGAGATCTCCAACGGATGATGAACAGAAGGATGTGAGCTTGATGTTGAGTGAGAATATGATAAACCTCACCAAGGCCATGACAGAGAAATAAATCTCTAAAAGTTTGCAGAGAACAAAACCTGAGAAGAAGCTGAAACAGAGAAAGAATCCTTGAGAAACTGTGAGAGTTACCTGGTGATATCATGTCTTGGCATGGGGATGGATAGAGTGCTAAGAATTAATGTGTTAAGAACCAAATATCAATGTAGCATATAAAAACCTCATAATAATTACTCAATGCCTTACAAAAGAGAGAAATTCAGATAATAAGCCTCTTCGAGGGGGCAACCTCCTTATGCCAACATAAATGTACAATTACTAGATTGTTGCACCCTTTTCGTCACCTTGGTGAGAAAATAAGAGGTGCTTACATGCCCAGTTGGGTCCTGCTAAGCATGACAGTTGTAGAGGAAAGAGTTAGATAAAGAAAAACAAAATTATAAGCAAGAATTAAACTAATAACAACAAAAATCATAAGCATAGGGACATAGAGATAACAAACACAAATAGACCCATGTCACCAATGTTTTTAGGATGATCTATTGATGAAATCAAAGCACCAAGAAGAAAGGGGACTATGATTCCCTTATTCCTCCAAGGGAAGGCTCTTCGACCCTCACAAGATTTCTCTCCTTACAACAAGAAAAATGAAAATGGTGATGAAAGAACTCCTTTCAATTCCACTCAATGGAGAGGTGGATTGCTCAATGAAATGGTGCCAAAGTGCTTTTGTCAAGGATGGAGTCCTTAAAACAATATAGGCAGCATAACATTACATGAAATTCCTTGAGAAAATGAGGTGCATTCATGGCTTTTTATAGCATTGCATTGGGTTATTGTGTAACTCCTTTGTAGTGTGAAAAGAGGCTCTTTAGGGCATTATTAGGTCTTTGACCAGCCTACCATTCGGATTCAGCTCAAGTTTGAGGATCAAATTGACTTGGGAGCTGATCCATAATTGGTTGGGAGGCTGACCATTTCAATAAATGCACCGTTTAGTAGGTGCGTGACTTTTTGCGCTAACAACCGCGCATCATGCGCGTATGCGCGCATGCCACATTTTTGTTCCGCACATGTGCACGCGCACCCAACTTATGTAAAGCGCCCTTCAATTTTTCACTACTTTGTATAGTTTTTGCCCTTTTTGAATGTTGTGGTATTAATTCAATCCCATGAATGACTTCATTACTGTTTTGATGATGCTGAGTTCTTTTCACCATGTGCGGATGAAATTTCAGTGATAACAGATGCCCCCTGATGGATCAGGTTAGGAGCATACATATAGCTGAAATCCATCAATGTTTCTTCTACTGAGAATGTTGTTGTAAGATAGAGCAATAGTGGGATCGTTCAGAGCAATCCTTTGGAGGAGAAAGGAACCGGTAGGACCCGACCTTCCATAAGGTGAGTAAAATATACAGCTGTGTACAAACAAGGCGGGCATGCCCCATGCTCGTGTTATGTAACTCTGAAAAGAAAGATGACAAAAGTTTTGGTGTAGACAACTGCAGTTCCCTCGGGGGCGATTGTAATAAAGGAAAAAGACGATGTTGTAAGTGAACATGCTCGGAACAATAGGAAGTGATCACGGTAATAAATAACAGTGATAATATGGGTATTGATAGCCTAGCCCAGTTCAGAGGTCTTCGACAAATGAGAGAAATATCTGCAATAGTCACAAAGTAAGACCCATCGTAACAAGAGAAAGTTTTGGCGTTGAATTTTATAGGGGCCAACGATAGCAGGGAGCAATGGCGTTTCACCCTGTGTCGTCTGATATCTCTCATTGAATGAAAAATGAGAATCAAGATACTATTGCCCTTCCGAAAAATTGTGTTGATGTCGACGAAAGGGGAACGCGACTCCTAGAAGCAAAGGGCTTCACGGAATCCACTGAGGTGAGGAAGTGGCAGAGGTACATGGAAAAAGTCAAGAAGTAGGAAGACTCAAGACTGCCCTTGGTTGAAGGATGTATGATATAAAGAGTGGCCGCAACCGTGTGACAAGGTCGAGTGTCAGGGGGACGACAAGACCGGTGATAAGTTGTGCCAGAGGCGGTGTTGGCGTTCGGAAGTCACTCCTGGATTGCTAGCAGGAGCAGAGCCCGAAGCCCATCAGATTTAATGTCACGGTTTGTTTTAAAGGGTGATCAAATGGAGGGAAACTCAAAACAGCGTTGTATCAACTCAGAAACCAGACCAGGCATGCATGAAAGAGTGAGGTCCTGACAAACTCCAAACAGTGGGTCGTATTAAAGGCGAGTAGGTGGAAGATTTACGCAAGAAGAGCGCAATGATCTATTACAAACATCAGGTGTGAAACAGATTAAATAAGAAATGCATCCGAACGCAAAATCCTTTTACATTCAAATACAGAAAACCAGAGGGCACGACAACGCCACAACAAATCCTTTATTGCAACAAGCTGCACTACTGTGAATCCTCCGGCAAAAGATGAAACAA
>ML806873.1:111115-122584 GCA_009831015.1 Picea engelmannii
TCTGATACTAACATGATCCGAGGTCTTTTCATCAATGACATTTACATCAATTACATTAAGAGCATAAACAAAATATTATGTGCAACATGATTAAAGAAGACATAATCATGGAGAAAATATGAGAATAAGAGAAAGAACACAAGGCATGATAACAAAGTTCTTCCAACATTGGACTATGTCTCCTGGCCTACTTCGAAGTGGAGAGGCTTTTATATTATATAAACAATAAATTTTCATAAATTACATGGATGTAAATCAAACTGAAAATACCCTAAAAATTCATTGCCTAGATGCAAAATATGGTTGCACCAGTAGATTTGTGGAAATAAATTGTGTGGAAATGACTAGAAAATCATGAAATTATGACACTAATGATCCCAGGCCTCTCTTGGGATCTTCACCTTAATATATGTGCCACACAGTTTGAAATTATTTCTTGTACCTAGATAGAAAATCGTTCCCTATAAAGATTTGGGCATGAACCCCGAGATCTGGTAAAAGGTTGGGTTTAAATGAAATTGTTGGGGTAGAATTTACCAAGTCCCACCCATGGTTTGCTAGTAACAAAATATAATGTTAGGGGGGAGGTCTTAGGTTCAAACCCGTGCCCCCCCCCCTTTCGGCATTTGTTAAAACCAACATTAAATATAGTTTTAGCTTTGTGTTAATATAGAAGAACCATTATATTACAATACCGACCATATATTTTATCATTGGTGTCATTGTAACTCTCACCAAGTTTGGTAGGGTCGGCGCAAAATTTGTGATGGGAATCATGCATGGAGGACCCACATTAAATGTCACTGTATTTGATGGTACATGTAGCTGGGATATGGGCCATCAGATTTGGCATCGACCTCTCCTTAATGTTTTTTGAAAATTCAGTCGTTGGCCCTCATTGGGCATTTGCGGGGTGCGACGTGGTGCCATGTGATTCACCAACTCTGCCCAGTCAACTATCGATGTAAGAAACCATGTGTCCTATTGTAAAGAGGCCACATGGAGACATTTGGGTGGTGCCACATGGCCTCACCTAGGGGTTCCATGCATCACTCACCAATTGGCCCATCTGGCCCCTAAATATGCCAAATCATCATGCCACATGTCGTCTCTTGTGTGGTGCCATGTCAGCATGCTAACATCAAAATGAATTCATGCTGATGTCATCCATGCATTGTCAATTGTTGACTTCATCTACATGGATGCTAAGTCAACCTATTCACTTTGATTAGGTTGATCGAAAATTTTATCATCTATAACTTCTTCGTTCAGACTTCATTTGACGAATTGTTTACACCATCGAAAATCTCTGAATGAGCTCTTCGACTCAGTGCCTTTTTTGTTGATATTTGAGAAATTTTATTTTTTTCCCTTTTAGATATTCTTAGATCAATCTCTCTTCAAATTTTGTACCCTCTCTCCCTCAAGTGTTTCCATTATGCAATTTTAAAGTGTAACTCCTCTTACCCTTTGTCTCCCTTGAGTGACTCTTCACTTTCTATTGAGATGAACGATCACAACTTAATCATTTGTTGAGGACACTTAAGTCACTAAAGTGACCCACAACCTCATAAAGTCACTTTTACACATTAAATAAAAGGCTCAAATTTATAAATTCACTTTATAAAAATAAATTCACTAGGGATAAATGTGCTTAGTCACTTCTCCATGTTGGGCATCGCCTATGCAGAGGTACCTCCAAGCTACCAAATCTAACACTCCCTCTTAGATAGGAAGGTACTTCTAGTACATCCACTAGAATCTATCTCTAAATCCATCATCCCATCTGTTGTCGTAATTGCTCCCTCTGAACTAGAGACCTATGCTACCACTGCACTGGAAGCATATGTTGCTACCTTTGTTGATCAATGAACTGAAGACATTTTCTTGGGAGACTTCACACTCTCATGAGCATCCATATGTGTCGAATCATGCTTATTGATTCATATGATATTCCTAGAAGAGGACTAAGTCCCCGACATCAACTCTCTCTCCCATGCAACCTACCCACTCCCTGACACAGAATGTGAATCTAGAAATCTACTTGACCCCAACACATGTCGTCCCAAAAACTTGTACATCATACCTTTCTTGATTCCAAGCCTCACTACTACATCCAAGGCCTCTCTTTATGATTGTATGAGCACATGTCCATCTGTGAACATCATTGCATACCCCTTATCTGCCAGAGATGATACATAGATCAAGTTGACCCTCATATCTGGTAAATGCAACACCTTTTCCACCTTCAGAGAAACTCCTAACTCTATCTGGAAATCCATGGTCCCAACCCCATTCACTACATGTGTGGTGTCGACCCCACTATGCACATGCATGTTTGAGTCTATCTCTGACACACTAAGGAACATTGACCTCATTCCTATAATGTAACACCCCTGTTTCCCCCAACTTGTAATTAATCATTAATTAGGGTTACCATGTTGTGGCATGGGAACAGTGTAAATGTATTATTATTTGAGTTTCCAATAACTGACTGTGGGGGTGAAGCCTTGAAAGTACTGGCCATTATATCACTAGAGGAAATAATGTGAAAACTATAAGAGAGGGTTCATTATATCAAATAAACCCAAATTTCCCTTTGATGAGGATAATAATCCTCCTTCGGATCCCAAGGAGAGAAATCAGTTAATGAAGAAAGGACCAGTGGTTGAATTATCAACCAATCCCATGAATGGAAGCATGGTCTAGCTATAGAATGTTATCCCAAAGTACCACTGGGTATGGAAGACCAATCTGACCTAAGTTCCCTTCTGACTGAAGGAACAAGATGGGTCGAGAACCATCTTGGGAAAAGATATACAAAAAATAGAGACATGGAAATAAGGGGATAGAGACAGAGAGGAGAACGTGTAGAGATCTCCAACGGATGATGAATAGAAGGATGCGAGCTTGATGTTGAGTGAGAATATGATAAACCTCACCAAGGCCATGACAGAGAAATAAATCTCTAAAAGTTTGCAGAGAACAAAACCTGAGAAGAAGCCGAAACAGAGAAAGAATCCTTGAGAAACTGTGAGAGTTACCTGGTGATATCATGTCTTGGCATGGGGATGGATAGAGTGCTAAGAATGAATGTGTTAAGAACCAAATATCAATGTAGCATAGAAAAACCTCATAATAAGTACTCAATGCCTTACAAAAGAGAGAAATTCAGATAATAAGCCTCTTCGAGGGGGCAACCTCCTTATGCCCACATAAATGTACAATTACTAGATTGTTGCACCCTTTTCGTCACCTTGGTGAGAAAATAAGAGGTGCTTACATGCCCAGTTGGGTCCTACTAAGCATGATAGTTGTAGAGGAAAGAGTTAGATAAAGAAAAACAAAATTATAAGCAAGAATTAAACTAATAACAACAAAAATCATAAGCATAGGGACATAGAGATAACAAACATAAATAGACCCATGTCACCAATGTTTTTAGGATGATCTATTGATGAAATCAAAGCACCAAGAAGAAAGGGGACTATGATTCCCTTCTTCCTCCAAGGGAAGGCTCTTCGACCCTCACAAGATTGCTCTCCTTACAACAAGAAAAATGAAAATGGTGATGAAAGAACTCCTTGCAATTCCACTCAATGGAGAGGTGGATTGCTCAATGAAATGGTGCCAAAGTGCTTTTTTCAAGGATGGAGTCCTTAAAACAATATAGGCAGCATAACATTACATGAAATTCCTTGAGAAAATGAGGTGCATTCATGGATTTTTATAGCATTGCATTGGGTTATTGTGTAACTCCTTTGTAGTGTGAAAAGAGGCTCTTTAGGGCATTATTAGGTCTTTGACCAGCCTACCATTCGGATTCAGCTCAAGTTTGAGGATCAAATCGACTTGGGAGCTGATCCATAAGTGGTTGGGAGGACGACCATTTCAATAAATGCGCGACTTTTTGCGCTAACAACCACGCATCATGCGCGTATGCACGCATGCCACATTTTTGTTCCACACATGTGCACGCGCGCCCAACTTATGTAAAGCGCCCTTCAATTTTTCACTACTTTGTATAGTTTTTGCCCTTTTTGAATGTTGTGGTATTAATTCAAGCCCATGAATGACTTCATTACTGTTTTGATGATGTTGAGTTCTTGTCACCATGTGCGGATGAAATTTCAGTGATAACAGATGCCCCCTGATGGATCAGGTTAGGAGCATACGTATAGCTGAAATCCATCAATGTTTCTTCTACTGAGAATGTTGTTGTAAGATAGAGCAATAGTGGGATCGTTCAGAGAAATCCTTTGGAGGAGAAAGGAACCGGTAGGACCCGACCTTCCATAAGGTGAGTAAAATATACAGATGTGTACAAACGAGGCGGGCATGCCCCATGCTCGTGTTATGTAACTCTGAAAAGAAAGATGACAAAAGTGTTGGTGTAGACAACTGCAGTGCCCTCGAGGGCGATTGTAATAAAGGAAAAAGACGATGTTGTAAGTGAACATGCTCGAAACAATAGGAAGTGATCACGGTAATAAATAACAGTGATAATATGGGTATTGATAGCCCAGCCCAGTTCAGAGGTCTTCGACAAATGAGAGAAATAACTGCAATAGTCACAAAGTAAGACCCACCGTAACACGAGAAAGTTTTGGCGTTGAATTTTATAGGGGCCAACGACAGCAGGGAGCAATGGTGTTTCACCCTGTGTCATCTGATATCTCTCATTGAATGAAAAATGAGAATCAAGATACTGTTGCCCTTCCGAAAAATTGTGTTGATGTCGACGAAAGGGGAACGCGACTCCTAGAAGCAAAGGGCTTCACGAAATCCACTAAGGTGAGGAAGTGGCAGAGGTACATGGAAGAAGTCAAGAAGTAGGAAGACTCAAGACTGCCCTTGGTTGAAGGATGTATGATATAAAGAGTGGCCGCAACCGTGTGACAAGGTCGAGTGTCAGGGGGACGACAAGACCGGTGATAAGTTGTGCCAGAGGCGGGACAAGGTGAACAAATTCAGAGGGTAGAGGTAAGTGACCCGTGGAGTACTCTGAAGATATGGACGATGCCGGAAAGGGTAGATGATAAGTAATGCTCCAACCAAGGGTGACATGGGTTGTGTGTGGCCAAAAGGAAGCAAGTCACCGATGGTGACGACAAAACAAAATGTAATGACTAGAAATAAAGGTGTTTGTACAATAAATAACGAATAATTGGGGAGAAATGTACAAATACAGAAACAGGTGCCCCAGTATGATATGGGTGGCCCATGGAGGGCATAATGTGCTTGGAAGACTGATGAAGGGTGGGGGCCCCATTGGTGAGTTTCTGTATGAGGTAGGTGAAATGAAGATAGGTTCGTAGATGGGAAAACTGATGGTGGATGAAATGAAGGGTTCATGATACTGCAGAGGTGCAGATAAAAAAATAGAACCGTAAAGAGATAATCTGGGAGTCCGTATGGAAAGATAGCAAAATGAGGAGAAGGAGTATGTGGTTGATTCGCAACATGATGAAAGACTATCAGGACTCCCCTCCCTAAAGGGTAATGAAGAACAACATGAGTGTCAAAAAAATGGCAAAGGGTGCTATGAATGGGACAACTCATGTGGGTGAGAATGCTACCGAGTAACAGTATCGATGATGCAAATGGAGGCATGGGTACTGCAGAGTTGGGAATGGATATCCTAGAGGTAAACATCAGAGGGTGTGACTGAAAATGAAAGTGTGATATAGTGGGAAAGACTACATGCTAGTGCTGAATATATACCTGAAGGGGTGATGCCGAGGGATGAGGATCAAGTACCTGCACATATAAGAAACAAATACCTAAAGTGAACAATATCTGAAGAGAATCAAATATGTGAGCATGTATTAGATAAATACGATAATGCGCGTGCATACCTGGCCATGATATGAAGAAAAAAAGGCACCCCGGGGGATCAGGATGAAAATTGACCCAGGGACAGCTGTGATGTAGGTGGCAGGATGTTGATCCCATGGCTGAAGACAGTTTGAAAAATGGACACCGTGGGCTCCCAGAATTGTGAGTGGAAGTTTGGAAAAAGGCCCATATATAGTTGTAGGGCCCACATTGCCACCTCATTTGTACCTGATGCAACAGTGACTGGACGAGTAGTTTTCAGAGGAGATTTGGAGATTCGGGGAGGACGAGGCATCTGATCGACATTTTGCGAGTATCAGGTTAGTGGTCTGATCATCCTGCATAGAAATAGGTTTTCAATTTTTTGGGCAGGGCTTGTACGGGGGGTCGTACAGGGGTATCTAGGGGATGTGGCCCCCCATGCACGGGCGGCTCGGTGAGAGGCGCACATGCGTGTGCGCCTGTACACTGATTATATGCGCATGGGTGTGCGATAGGGGGAATTTAAGGTGTGCCCGAGGGGCGCGCCTATGAGTTGAATAGGCACGCATCAGTGTGCGCCTGTAGGTTTGACAGGCACGCACCGGTGCATGTCTGTATAATGAATAGGCATGCGTAAGGGCATGCCTGTGAAGCAAATAGGTGCATAGTGATGCGCACCTGTTCAGTGTACAGGCACGCATATATGCGTGCCTGTGCAATGAACAGGCGTGCATGTGTGCATTCCTGTGGGAATAAAAACCGCGCCTAGGAGGCAAGGTTGAAGGGTAAAAAATGAGTCTTTTTTATGTTGTTTATGGTTGCATGAGCTAATATAAGACTCTATGTTGTTTGTAGGTGGAATGTAGTGATGATGCCAGTGCGGTGGCGAGAGTCAGACTGGGCCCAGTTGAGAGACGCCGTGGCCATTGAGGGCCCTGGCATGCGTGCGACTTTGACAACCTGTGGGTTGCTAAAGTTCTTTGAGTGCTCGTTGATACGGGCATAGGAGTATTTATTGCAGTTCCTGATCCAGATGTGGAGTCCGGAGCTGCACTGCTTCCTCATGCGAGGAGAGCAGATCCTTTTCACTGCGGTGGAGGATATCTATTTTCTGACTGGGCTCCCCTTTCGGGGAATGCCCCTACCGAAAAATCCCTTGCTGCCTAGGGATATAGCCCTTGTCACGATTGGCTAGCGATACTGGTCAGGTGAGAACTTCATGTCTGGGACTTTGGTGAGCATTAGTGCGATAGACTCTCTGGCTCATCGTTGTATAGTGACGATGATTGTTCATATCTATGGGTCACTGGTGACCCAATGGATTAGTGGTGGCTAGTTGTTGGTGCTAGAGAGAGTGGTGACCGATGAGCAGTTCACGTGGGGACTGACGTTGTATGCGTGGATGGTAGTGCAGTTGGATCGTTGTTGGTCCATAGGTGCAGGAGAGTTTTCCTTTGGATCGATCCTAGTGGCATGGTTCTTAGAGAGGGTGTCGATGTTGTGCCCGAGGGTTTTGCTGGAGATGTCAGGGGTGCAAGAGCCGTGATTGAGGCAGTGGTCGACCATTTTGCTTCGTCATGGTGGTGGCGAAGGTGGCCACTTCTTTTCAGCGGAGGTGGCAGGGATATGGCGGCAGATGCCACAGGTTATACTTCAGTACCCCTATGCTGGGGTGGACTTCCAGGGTGACCCAGACATGGTGCTACCTCCTGGGGATGTTTTTTACCATCGAGGTATGTTTAGTATGTTGGTATGTTTTTGATTTATATTGTTGTTTGAAGATATCAATCCATGTGTATATGATATAGATGTTGATACTATCTGTTTTGTTGTTTTTTCCATGTGCAGATGTGGCACCTCGCGGGCACGAGGTGGAGATGCAGAGAGCGTCGACTTGTTGAGAGCCGGAGAGATGGCCACATGGAGAGAGACATTGGCAGGAGGATGCCGTGGGGTGACCAGCAGAGCTCGAGAGGGCAGCGAGGAGGTGTCGGTTCGATGACCCTTGTGCGGGGCCATCACACGCTCCTCCGGCGGCAGCCGAAGTGGATTTTGATGACATACGCCGTCGTCTGGAGACGGTGTTGCAGGATGTGCCTGAGGGCATGTGGACGCGTATCCAGGACGAGAGATTTCTGGAGCAGTGTGTGGGGGTGCCGCCACCATGGTGGGCCATAGTGCAGCGAGCAGCAATGCTTGTGGCGATGATGAGTGGATGCCTGCCTCCGGGGCAGGAGGGTCCTGTGGGTGGTCCACCACTGCCTAGGGTAGGTGGTGGTGCGATAAAGGCACCCTGAGTGGTGGATGATGTACATCCGTGTGATTTTTTTGTATATAGGCTGGTGAGCCCATTTTTTGTACCGAGGTGCTTCATTGGTCTGCAGATACATGTATTTTTGTATGTAAACATTCGGATGGCCTGATGGGACTTTATATATATATGAGTATGCATGTTTTGAGATCCTTATGTTGTCTACATGTGTTTTTTGCTGATGATTTTGATGATGTCTATTCTGTATATATGTTGTGACAGGATTTATGAGATGTTTTATGTGTGTGTAGCTTGATGTGATATATGCCAATCTAACACCATTTTAGCTATTTGATATTTCGTTTGATTCAATTGTCTTGGAATATGTGTAAATGTAATGGAATCAAAATGTCGAGATAACAACCTAACCTGTAGGTATTTGCGAAAGAGGCACGGATCGCGTACACGGTAAACATTGTTGAGATGGAGAACGACTAGTTGAGAGTCGAGGAAGACACTAAGGTGATGAATATGATGATGTAGGGCATCGGCCAGGAGGCCAATGACCGCAGTGTATTCGTCTTGGTTGTTCTTTGCTGGTCCCAAACATATGCCGCTTGAATGTAGCATTTCATGTGAGGGGGTGTAGAGAGCCCAAGCAGCCGAAGCGATATTTTGCATCCAACGGCTGGCACCGTCAGCATAACCAATGTGGTAGGCTAATGGAGGAAGCATCTGTCAATAGCACAAAGGATAGTTTAGATGAGAGGGGAGGAGAAAAAAGATTAAAAACACTAGAAAAGAAATAACCTAAAGTAGAATGACTACTTTTAAGCATAAAATTTCTTGAGATATAACCCATTGACGGGTTCCTTGAGAGAGAGGCCTTTAGGGGAGGCAAGGATGTATGCGCCTTTGGTGAGGCAATGTTGGATAATGTAAGGGCCATGCCAAAGGGATTCTAATTTTCCATGGCCAAAGGTATCATGAGCAATATCATAAGCTAGGACAAGGTCACCTTCGCAGAATGATCGAAGGTTGACATGGCGATCAAAGGTAGCCTTGGATCATTTTTTAGCTGCCTCGTTGTTTTGTAAGGAAGATCGATGATCTTCATCCAGACACTCCAAGTTCACCAAGCACTGCTCCATTGGAGCAGTGTCAGGTAATAGCTCAATTGCGGTGCGTAAGGTGGGAATTTCGCACTTGATGGGAAGAGTTTCCTTGACCCCATGGACTAAATGGAATGGTGTGAAACCAGTAGTGGTTTTCACTTCCATTCGATACGCCCATAGCGCAGAAAATAACATATGATGCCAATTGGTTTTATGTTTATTAACTGTGCACTGTAACATGGTTTTGAGGACTTTGTTTACTGCCTTGACCTGTCCGTTTGACTGAGGGTAATATGGTGAGGCAAACTCGTGAGAGAAGCCTAACCAAGAGGAGAGTTCAATGAATATCTCATTCTCGAAGTGTTTCCCGTGGTCGGAAACGAGTTGGAGGGGTACTCCAAAGCGGGATATGACGTGGTTAAAGAAAAAATGCGCAGCAGTGTTAGCGGTGTTGTTGAAAGTGGGCATAGCTTCGGCCCATTTGGTGAAGTAGTCAATGGCGACAACAATGTATTTGTGACCATTACTGGAGGGGGGATTACAAGTCATAAAGTCGATGCCCCATTTACAAAAAGGGATGGCAGTAATGACAGGGTGAAGAAGAGCGGGGGGAGCTCAAGCTTTGTTGGCATAGAGCTGACATTGCTCACATCGTTTCACAACATGAATGCAATCATGAAACAGGGTAGGGAAAAAGTAACCTGCTCAGATAATATTTTGAGTCGTGGATATACCCGAAATATGGCCCCCATATGTGTCGCTATGGCAGTCATTTAAGACTCTGTCCGCCTCATCGATAGTCAGGCAATGATGAAGAATGGTGTCAATGCCACGCCGGTATAGGATGTCTCCGATGAGGAGGTAGTGGGGGGCCTGATGGCGAATATGTCGGTGATCATATCAGGAAGGGTGGTTACCGAAATTTTGAGTTCGGAGGTAGACGAGGAGGTCATCGTACCAAGGATCATCTGAAGTGATATAAAAGAGATGTTCATCGGGAAAGTCGGTATTGATGGGGGCACTGGTGGTGTTAGAAGGGAGGGCCATGACAAGTTCGGTGAGAACGAGGGCCTTATTACTCTTAGGTGTTGAGAACTCGAGGTCGTACTCCTGAAGGATAACAATCCATCGAGAGAATTTGCCATTAAATTGGTGATGGCTGAGAAAGTAATACATAGGGTTGGAATATGCGACGAGCTTGGTGGTACAAAGCAAAATGTAATGGCGCAGTTTCTGGAATGCAAGGACAACTGCAAGAGCAAGTTTTTCTTCGTGTTTATACTTCAAGGGTGGTCCAGAGAGGTTCTTACTAACGTAGTAAATGACATGTTCATGATTTTCATCTCCGAGCTGGGAGAGGAAACCGACTACTGATACAGCTGATGATGATACGTAGAGGATATAGTCGTGATTATAGTCAGGTGCACTAATTAAAGGTGCATTTGAAAGTGTTGTTTTAAGATCGTCAAATGACTTTTGGGCATAGTCATCCCAGTGAAAAGGGATGTCGTGACGTAGTAAGTAGAGGAAACTGTGTGCGGATATGGCATAATCAGGAACAAAGCATCTAAGAAAGTTAGCTTTTCCCTGTAGACTCTGAAGTTGTCGTAAATTTTGAGGAGGTGGAATTTCGGTGATAGATTTGACTTTGAGGGGGTCCACGGTAATACCGCTTTGGGAAATGATAAAACCGAGGAGGCGCTCTGCAGTGACACAAAACACACACTTGGGGACTACACCATGGTCAAAGAAAGAGGAATGAGAAATGATGAAGGAGAAACGAAAATTGCACGAGGACTAGACACCGACAACATGGACCTGCGAATGGGGCCAATGTTGAAATTTTTTCAAACAGTTTTTGGAATCACTGAAATTTGTCATGGATAGACTATTGACATGACTTAACTATATGGGAGGGTTTCTGGACTCAAATTTGAGTGACACACCCACTTTCTTCCATCATCAATTCATCATGGAAACCATAAACCCTATTTTTCATATGTTCTAGTAGATATGTTAATGATTCCAAGTTTCATATTTGTATTTGATTGAAGGTCCAGAAATTGTGCTAAAAAGTATCAAATTGATATTTCAACTTGATAAACCAAATATGAAATTAATCCAAGCATCATTTGATATCGTCGCAAGAGAGATGAATGTAAATAATCTTGTGACGAATTTGCTATACTATCGACGAAAAAAGTTTGTCGATAATTTTATGTCATTAGTATGTAATTTTTTACAAAAATAATGGATATTGGGGACTACACCATGGTCAAGGAA